>JARYGA010019710.1:0-30409 GCA_030545235.1 Helianthus tuberosus | reverse complement strand
ACGGTAATACAACCACAAAGAAGAGTAAATTAGAACGTGCAAGAAGTGGCTAAAAATGAAGTCATCAAGCTACTAGTCACCAGACTTATCTATCCTATTTGATAGCCCATGGGTAAGTCCTATCCAAGTAGTTCTAAAGAAAGGAGGTATGACCATAATGATAAAAATGAACTCATACCAATGAGAACCGTCACCGGATGGAGGGTTTGTATCGACTATCGTAAGTTAAATGAAGCAACAAGGAAAGACCACTTTCCTTTACCATTTATCGACCAAATGTTAGAAAGACCATCCGGTCATAAATTCTATTGTTTTCTTGATGGTTTCTCCGGTTATTTTCAAATTCCCATAGCACCGGAGAATCAAGAAAAAAACAACTTTTACTTGTCCCTGCGGAACTTTCGCTTAACGGTGTATGCCTTTTGGTCTATGCAATGCCCTCACTACGTTTCAACATTGCATGGTGGCTATTTTCCATGATATTATAGAAAAAACTATGGAAGTTTTTATGGGTGATTTTTCTATCTTTGGAGATACATTTGACCAATGTCTCGATAACCTTGAACGAATGCTATCCCGATGTGAGGAAACTAATCTTGCCCTTAATTGGTAAAAATGCCATTTCATGGTAACGGAGGGAATAGTACTCGGTCATAAAATCTCAAACTAAGGAATGGAAGTGGATTGGGCAAAAATAAACACTATCTCCCGATTACCTCCACCTTCCTTTGTTCAAGCCATTCGAAGTTTCCTAGGACATGCCAGATTTTATAAGCGATTTATCAAATACTTTTTGAAAATCTCTAGACCTCTAACAAAACTACTTGAAAAAGATGCAGCATTCATCTTCGATAAGGAATGTAATAAAGCTTTTCTTACCTTAAAAGAAATGCTAGTCAATGCACCAATCATGATAGCGCCCGATTGGAAACTACCTTTTGAAATCATGTGCGATGCAAGTGACTTTGTAGTTGGAGCCATCTTAGGACAACGAAAAGAAAGACACTTTCACCCAATATACTATGCAAGTAAAACTCTTAACGATGCTCTAGAATATTATACAACAACCGAAAAAGAGTTACTAGCCGTAGTATTTGCTTTTGATAAATTTCGTTCCTATCTTGTTCTTTCTAAAACAATAGTCTATACGGATCATGCCGCCATTCGATACCTCTTCTAAAAAACAAGATGCCAAACCACGTTTGATCCGGTGGATTCTTCTCCTCCAAGAATTCGACATTAAAATAAAAGATAAACGAGGAGCCGAAAACACTGCCGTCGATCATCTATCTCGCTTAGAAGATCCCGCTTTGGAGTTAACTCGAGAAGAACTCATCAATGAAAAGTTCCCCACCGAATCTTTGGAAATGGTCAAATATCAAGAAGAACCATGGTACGTCGACTATGCTAACTACCTTGATAGTGGCATTCTAGTCCAAGGTTTGTCACATCAACAAAGAACAAAATTCTTTGCCAATGTAAAACACTATTTTTAGGAAGATCCTTATCTTTTTAAAATATGTGCCGATCAACTTATCCGAAGATGCGTCCCTGGTCAACAAGAAAGAAAAAATCTTCGCCATTTTCATGAAGGATCGTACGGAGGACATCATGGAGTCGCAAGCACCGCAGGAAAGGTACTCAATTCAGGATTTTATTAGCCAACCATCCATAAGGATACATGTCATTTCATTAAAACTTGTGATGCATGCCAACGAACAGGTAATATCTCATTAAGAAATGAAATGCCTTAAAAAGGCATTCTTATTTGTGAAATTTTTTATGTTTGGGGTATTGATTTTCTGGGACCTCTCCCACCGTCAAAAGGTAACAAATACATTCTTGTAGTGGTTGCTTACATGTCCAAATGGGCCGAGGCTGAAGCTCTTCCAACCAATGATGGGAGAGTTGTGGTAAAATTCTTAAAACGATTATTTTCTTGTTTCGGTTCTCCAAAAGCACAAATTAGTGATAGAGGTACCCATTTTTGCAATCATCAATTAAATAAAATTTTAACTAAATAAGAGGTCTATCACCGTCTTTCAACCGCGTACCATCCTCAAACCAACGGAAAACCCGAAGTAACAAATTGAGGGCTAAAAAGAATATTAGAAAAAACCGCAGGTCAAAACACGAAAGATTGGGCGGATAAACTAGACGATGCTTTATGGGCCTTCTGAATCGCCTACAAAACACCAATAGGCACCACCCCATACAAGCTCGTCTATGGGAAAAATTGTCACATCCCGGTAGAAATTGCTCATAAGGCCTATTGGGCGTTAAAAAACGTAAACCTAGACCAAGAACTTGCCGGTAAAAATCGATTCTCTCAATTAAACGAATTAGATGAATTGAAAAATCAAGCATGCACTAACTCCGAAATTTATAAGGAATGCATGAAAAATATACATGATCAAATAAGCAAACCTAAAGAATTTCGGGAGGGGGATCAAGTGCTATTGTTTAATTCGAGGCTTTGATTATTTCCGAGTAAACTTAAGTCAAGGTGGACGGGACCTTTTTCCATCACTCAAATCTTTCCACATGGAGCGGTAAAAATTAAGCCTCCAAACGGTGAACCTTTCAAGGTAAACGGACAAAGGCTAAAGCTTTACCAAGGCTTCATTGAGGATAAGGAAGTTGAAATGGATCTTCAAGAGGTAGAGATGTGATCGGTAAATGATCAAATGTTTATTGTATATATGCATATTTTTCTTTTTAGTCATCTTGTAGGAACATTTGGGAAGCATCATCCTTGAAGATTTAACGAGAAACAGGGATGTACCAAAGGAACCATGGAAAAATGGTCACACACACGTGCACGAATAATAAAATAAGGTTACTGGCATTTTGAACACGGGGTCGTGCCCACATGACACGCCCCCATGCCCAAACGCCCAGCTATGAAAAAAAATAATAAGACACAGCACGGGCCGTGATGCATCAGCGCGGGGCCGTGGCCAACTTAGTGACAGACTATATAACCCCTAGTCTTCACTTTTTTCAACACATAACACCACCCGCTTCTCTGGAGGCCCCGGTTCCTGCCGATTTTTCACCGGATTTCGACGATCGATTAACCCAATCCGACTACAAGGTATGATTCTAACCTCATAGTAGTTAGTTTAACGATTTGCATGTAGTGTAACACCAAAAGTTCGGGTTTAATCTAGGGTTCTTGAACTATACCCATGCCAATCTCGAATTTTTGTTTAGATATTCTTAGTAGTAGTTAGCATTAGTGTTTTGGGAAGTGAATCACTGAATATTGTTGGGGAAATTGGATTATTCAAACTGTTTTTAACCAAACCCTTGTTCTTGACAGAAAACCTTAAAATCGGAAGGGTAAACGAGTGTTTTATACAAAAATGAAAGTTGGGGTTTGATTTTCGGGGTAAACCGCACCTAATGGACCTAAAATTTTGAATTTTTCGAAGCCGGCTCGAAAACCTTAATTTTTTGAAGAAACAGACGATTCGACACGGGGCCGTGCTGCTTCAGCATGGGGCCGTGGCCAATAAAGACCCCAGACACGGGGCCATGTCTGATAAACACGGGGCCGTGTCCAGACCACTTGATGTAAAATTTTTGCATATTTTTCAACGTATCAACTGTCTTACTGGTTCTTTCTTGAAGGGATGGTGCCGCATAAATTCCTCAGATTTAAAACCTCTAAACTTGAGTACGAAACTCGGTATGAAACTTTGCAAGCAAGACACGAGGAGCCTCCAAGATAAGTCTGTTACGAAACACTCGAAACGGTTGGGTAGCGGGAGAGATTTGACACTCTTGTAACTGGTCCACTCCGCATCTTTCTAGAGACCCGGCTCCGATCTATACATCAGTACAATATGGAGTTCTTAAGCACACTCACGTTCAAGATGTAGCACCCCAAAAACGGGTTTGGTAATTTAACCCCGTTAATACTAAGGAGCGGGTAAAATACCATTGGTGGTAAAAGTTAACCCATAAACAAAATAACTAGGACCAAATTAACCTAGTTAGTAACTTGGAAATAATATTAAAACTGTGAGTTATAGCCCTTTATAAATAAAATTACAAACTCGAGGGGCTAAAAGGGGAAAGTTAGAAATTTGAATCTAATTAAAACAAATAAAACACAACACACACTAGGTGTGTGTGTGTAGCGACAGGAGATGGAGAAAAAGGGTGTAACCCTAGTTCATCCAATATCATCAAATTGAAGGGCGAATTGGAGCTCAAATTCATGAATGAACATGAATTAGTGATCATAAGGTATGTCAAAAATCTTAATTTGGTGATGTTATGAAAGTAGGTAGATTACATGGATTTCAATCCATGTATGAATATCAAAATTTTAAGTAAGCTATGAGGTGTATACTGGCTTAGGAACAAAACCCTAAGTGAAAATATATATGTATTGCTATGATTTGAGTGTTTAGATGATTTACCACACTTAGATAAGTGGGTTTTAATGATATGATGAAATTGATGATATAATTATGTTCATTGATTGTTTGAAATCATGAATGTGTATATGAATACTTTAAGCTTTTAGCTAAGTTTGATAAACGGTTAAATTTCATACATGTGAAGAAATAGGTTGTTTCATGGAGATGAAACAATTTCTAATTTTGAATGAGATTGATAGAATAGCATATAATGATTGAAATTATGTTAAATTGTTGTTAACAATTGCGTGAACTTAGTTAGGGAACGTGGT
Organism: Helianthus tuberosus; assembly: GCA_030545235.1. Taxonomy (NCBI): domain Eukaryota; kingdom Viridiplantae; phylum Streptophyta; class Magnoliopsida; order Asterales; family Asteraceae; genus Helianthus; species Helianthus tuberosus. Next base: position 25,704 of record JARYGA010019710.1, on the reverse strand, counting down.
TATAATGGTAACCTAAGGATAGTGCCTACCGAGTAATTAACGAAATACAAAAATGAGTTGTTAAACTGATTTGTGGGTTAGTATGTGTTAATAGGCAGTTGACTTTTAAAAGTCAAACTGACCTATAATAAGATCGAATGACAATTTTGATATAAAATCCGTAACATGGAATAGTCGTAATAAATGATGACTAATCTAACCATCTTGCGAATGATAAATGATAGTTTGACGCTTGACAAGCTAGGTGGAAGCTTGGGAAAGAAGCGGGTCAAACGGATCACGTACGTAGGAAAAGCATATTTGGATACAAGGTAAGTAAATCTTACACCCTTCAAGTAGAATACCTATGTATTGTATGGGTTATGAATACGATAAATTAATATTTGAAATATAATGTTCCGACGAGAAATGATATGGGTCGGAACAAGCGAAAATGATGAAAAACCATATATGATGGCAAAAAAGGGGCAAAACGGTAATTCGGTCATGAAATGATGAACATACAATGAGTTTTGAATGGTTATCTTTTGGTGTAAGCCATAATGAATAATAAGGGTAAATCGGTAACTTAGTCACGTGTAGATGAATAAAAGTTGAAGTTTAAATGACACCCTATGGCGTAAGCCATGATGGGTTAGATGCGTAAGAAAAGGATTTAAGAAATATGAGCTTATGGTGAAAATCCGTAATGGGTCAAATGTGTGAAATGGTAAATAAATACCATTTTGTTTTAAGTACAAAATGTTTGGTCGTTTAGACCAAACGGGTCAAATGGTGATGTTATCACCATTTGACAATAACGACTAATGATTGTTTGCCGAGTCTTATGCTCACATGGGTGAATAGTGTATGGAAATTTCGTTGCTATTAGATGGCAAATTATTAAGGCAGGGTATTAAAACGGGTCAATGCTTTGACACGAGCCAGGTATGTGTAATGGGTCAAACTCTCATCGAGAACTTAAGGTTTGATGAGAGTTAAACGTAGTCAAGAATGAACATTTGGTTACCTTAATAGGTAAACCTAATAATTTAAATTGTAGTCATTGTGTTCTTAGAAACATAATGATTTTAAATAAGATTATAGCTAAAATGTGCGATATTGGTCAAACATGTTATTGAAAATCCTTCGTCGTAAAAGAAGGGGCTAAAGTTGACCAAAATGCCCTTGAACGATAAACCGGGCAAACAACCCTTAAGGGTAGTTTGAAAATGAGTTTTATGATTGAGTAATTATTTTGATATGTAATGCCCTGCTTCTTCATACTTTCCATATTTAGAAGGTCTTGCTTGTATTTCTATTTTTGGAAACCTTGTGTTCTTATAATCGTTCTTTCTTTGTAACCGTTGTAAAATCCGAGACTTTGATCGTAAATAAAACTCGTATTTTGTTAATTACATGTTATACATACTTTATACATGCTCATACATTCAATTTCGTGAAACAATTGATGCTTATTCGTAATTCTTGGAAACTATGTGCTAAACTTGAAAATACGTGAAACTTGTGCATAAAACGTAATACAAACGTATACGAAACTTAAATACGACATTCATATGCTAAATTATACTTGGTTTATGTTCCTCATACTTAATTTACCCTTAAACTATGTTTTTATGGCGAAAATAGTCCCTGAAACACCTAAAAAGCCCTAAAATGCAAAGTTGAAGGGCCTAATTGCAATTTAATGAAACTTACCCATCCCTCCTTGTCACGGGCCACGTAGACTTAGCCCTCGGGCTACGCTCGCTGCGAGTGACCTCCCAGATCAGTCTCCTCATTCTCCTTCGTGATTTTGAGCGGGATTTGGTTGTTTTTGAAGTTTAAACTCGGTTTTTGGCATTAAATACTCATCTAACCCAACCCTAATCACTTGCTTATAAATACCCAATGCCTCCCAAGCCATTTGCACTTTAAAAACACTCTCACAACTCTCTCAAGCTCCCAAATTCGTAGCTGCAAGTTCAAGTTCGGACAGAAACATCAAGCTCCACTAAAGTGAGCATAACTTCTTCATTTCTTGTCCGTTTGAGCTCATTCTTTTTCCAGAACACTTGGATCGACCTTAGCTTCAATTCCATGGGTATTCCACAATGAATAAGTCCCTGGAACTCCGGAAAATAGGCTCCAAAGTTCACTGTTTGTTTTATTTCGAATCAAACTTTGTTTATACTTGCTTAAACTTGAGTCAAACTCTCTCAAACCCACGTCCTTATGCTTATAACCAATTCTATGGTTAGTTAAGCTTAAAAATGGGGCTGAGACATACAAAATCAGGGGTTAAACCTCATATACTTTCTGTTTTGTTTAGGGTTTTTAACCCACAAGTGATGTTCAAGCTTCAAGCTTGATGAAGGTGTGATTATGGACTAACTTGGGTTGTCCAACATAAAATCCCCACATTGCTTGATGATTTCTCATAGTGTAGTTGTTTACATTCTTGTATTAATCTTAGTTCATGACCCTCCTTGTATGTTTTTACATCAAGTGTAGTGGTGAACACTTAGAGGTACCTAAATGGAAGCTTGCTCTTCCTACCTCCTACATGAATTCTATGACACATTAGAGGTACCTAAATGAAGATATAATCTTCTACCTCATGCTTGAAATATTGGAGATAATGATATATAACCTAAATAATACTTATATGTATGTAATATTCAATGTTCGGACCTTGATGGTGAACTTGTGTTCATTCGTCAAAGTGTTGGAATAACATCATCTAAGACATAAGACTTGTACGATTCTAATGAGTATACCACTCATGAAAACATTGACCCTTGAGGTTTCATAGTGTCAAAACAAGTACTTGTGTTCAAGGATGATTACTTTCGTATACATATGTTCTTGTAATTTAAATTCCAAAAGTCCTAATCTACCGTTAATCTCCGAAACTCATACAAGGACTTGGTGTTCCAACCTCCTAATCAACAACTCACTCGCGGATTCAAGTAGAAGACTTGCAAAACCGTGAGTATACTCAAATTCCCCTCTTTACGTTTCCCACTTTTTGGGGTGTAACATGTTTACTTACCAAAACTTACACATGAACATTTTACTTAAATGCACAAACATTCCTATAACATGCTTGTATACGTGTTTGCTTGATACTTTAAACTTGGGTTAAGGACATCTTGTGTTAGACTTATCATTAACTTCGTACGAGCCTATCCGTGACATATATAACTCTATAGGATTAACGCACCGCCCGTAGACTTGTGGTTATGTCATGAGCATATTGTGTTTCATCATTGGTTTGATATGTTAGACACATGCCGAATTTAAGGTTTATCTTGTATCACATGCTTGCTATGAGGAATTGTTTAATCATCTTTTTATGCTATGTACGTATCAAACTTATATACTCGCCTTTGCTTTTGCATTGAACTTTATTTTAAACATGTTACAGGTTGAGGTTGACCAATGCTATGAAATGAAGTAGCGTTGATGCCTAGATACACACTTAGAAGTATTAAGCATAAAATGTTGTATCAAATTTTGTTATTGTTATGTTTCGAACTTGTTGTTGTTTGAATTTCTTGTAATGTTGACAATTTACTTTATGAAATGAAATCGGTTTATTTAAATATTGTCACAATTAGTGTTATGAAGTCTCTTTCAATCTCGTTTTCATCTCACACCGATGTTTCCGCCATCAGTTGGGGTGTGACAGATTGGTATCAGAGCCATAACTGGGAATTAGGTAGAATTGCCATATTTGACCTAGTCTATCATAGGAACCATATTTTTGACCATTCTTGTTATATGCTTAAAATGTTATTCTTCCTACTTTGCTCCTTTCTCTTCTTTTTAGTCTTAATATTTACATAATGTCTTCCCTAAGACCTTTTACACAATACACTTGAAGACTTGAAGACCCTCTTTATACAAAAGAGACAAGTTTACCAAAATAGGCGTGAAACCCACAATTTGGTAACGACTCTCATTCCGCTTATTCTTATTTTGCACGAAATTTCGCCATTAAGCTAGGAGTGAAATCCACATCTTAATGGTAAATTTCCAATTCAAACACTTGTGGACCCTCGTCAAAGTGTCGAAATTATATTTTAACCTGATGAGCACCAACCACATTAGGGTACGAAATCGTCAAGTTAGGGGTAAAACCCGCACCGTGTCGATTAAGTCCCATTCCTCGATTTTCGATCTCGCCAAAGTTTCGATTGTTTCAATCAATTAGATACGTGTAGTAACTGGAAGGGTAAGATACCGTTAATCGCTTCTCGACGAGAGTATCTTACCTATAGGCCAAAGCACGTTTCTCTAATTTGAAAGGACCTTCAATTCACTTTGGAATAGTCGACGTTTCTCTACCCGAAACAATCCTATGTTTTATGAGCCTCTCTTTTATGTGATTCAATTTATATGTGATTTTATACTTGTTACTTCGTTCATTTCAAAACCGTTACACATTTCGCACGTCTCGCGCAATAAAAAACAATAATAATCCTCGTGAACAAACTAAATTTATACTCTTTTCATACGTTCTTACGTGATTATACTTGTTGAATACATGTTGAAAACCTATACTTTATGTGAATTATACATGATACGTGAACATCTACATGCTTTTACATGCAAAAACCTTGTTTTAAAATTTATGATCAAGTCTCATCCTTTCCTTTTCTTTCGAACTTCTAGATGGCATCTCCAAGCTCATCAAAGAAGACCAAGTCAAAGAAAGGTTCCAACAGCGAGTCCATCTCCAAGCAAGAACTGGTTGGGCTCATTGCTGAGCAAATGGCCGACCAAATGGCTCGAGTTATACCTGACATCGTTAGCCATATTCAAACCAACACTGATTCGCCTCATGACTCTGTGGACTCCAAGGTGGAGAAGGCAAAGCCACCTTTTCTCTTCAAACAATTCATGGCTTGCAGACCATTGGAATTTACTGGGAAAGATGGTGCTACCGCACTACTCTCCTGGTTTGATGCCATGGAGATCACCTCTCGTCAGAGTGGTTGTCCTGACGACCTACGCACCCAAAATGCCACAGGGGTGTTCCGATCAAGAGCTCTTGATTGGTGGACCTCAGAACGGGGCGCAAGAGGTGAGGACGCCGCCCACGCGTTGTGTTGCCATGGCCCGAATTAAAAAGGATTATGAAGGAGGAATTTTATCCCCCGCACGAGATAAGGAAACTAGAGAGTGAGTTTTGGCACCTCAAGCAGGTGGATGACGACAACGATGGTTTGACCCTTCGTTTCAAACAGCTTAGTATCCTTTACCCAGGACAGGTTGATACCCCTGAAAAAGCCATCAACAAACACATCCACTGCTGCCCTGATTCCTTCATGAACCTTATGGAAGCTGCTTGCCCAGCCACTATTGAGGATACCTTTCGTTTAGCTGCCCGTTTGAACTGTAACCATGTCTTGCATAGAAATGCTACAAAAACCCCACTGAAAACCACCCATCAAGCCACCGTTGAACCCGTTGATGAACCCTCTTCATCCACCAAGAAAATCCGAGGCAAGAAACGGAAAGCTTCAAGCCAAAATTGCGCGGTTGTCACTTCGCCAAACCCACAACCCCTACAAGCTATGCCTGCTCTAGCCAACGATGAAACTCCACGCAAGGGTTACACTGGGACACAACCTAAGTGTGGCCAGTGCCAGTACCATCACCCTCCCAACGTTCCGTGCCGCAAGTGTGGCAAGTGTGGCCGATATGGGCATTTTTCTCAAAACTTCCGCTTATCGCCTCTGGCCAATCAAAACCAAGCCTTGGTAGCTCAGAACCCTGTCTCCAATCAAGTTCAGAACCAAGTCGCTCCTGTGCGAGCGTGTTTTAAATGTGGTGATGTCAACCATATGGCGAACGTCTGTCCTCAACGAAATCAGCCTCAACAGCAGCAGCAGCAGCCGCCACAACAGCAACAACCAGCTCAACAACCCGCTAGAGGCCGAGCTTTTGTCATCACTGCCGCTCAGGCTCAAAATGAAAACGATGTCATTACTGGTACGTTCCTTGTGAACCATGTTTATGCTTCTTGTCTATTTGATACTGGTGCGGATAAAATTTTTGTGTCGTTAGAATTTGAACCTTTGCTTACGTGTAAACGCTCTAAGTTGCCAAAATCTTTCGCTGTCAAAGTCGCTGATGGTAAATCCGTCGCTGTCGATTCCGTTCTTTCTAATTGTTCCTTGATTCTTAACGACCATACGTTCTCAATCGATCTTATAACTATGAAAATGGGTAGCTTTGACATCATAGTAGGCATGGACTAGCTTAGGCAAGTTCGTGCTGAAGTTGTCTGTTCTGAAAAGTTTATTCATCTACCTCTTCCAAACTGTGATTCCCTACACGTCTATGGTGAAAAACCTTCTCAAGGTCTTAAACTTATGTCGTGTATCCAAGCGAACAAATGCTTGCGCAAGGGTACCTTCGCCTTTCTCGCCCACATTGTGGAAAAGAAGTACGAAGGCCTAAGCATAAGCGACGTTCCTGTCGTACGTGATTTCCCCGATGTGTTTCCTGACGATCTTCCTGGTCTACCTCCTGCTCGTTCGGTCGACTTTCGTATTGATTTAGTGCCTGGCGCAACTCCTGTCGCTAAATCTCCTTACCATTTAGCACCCTCTGAGATGCAAGAGCTCTCGAGTCAACTCCAAGAGCTTCTTGATAAAGGCTTTATACGCCCTAGTACTTCACCTTGGGGCGCTCCCGTTTTGTTCATCAAAAAGAAAGATGGGTCATTTCGAATGTGTATTGACTATCGTGAGCTCAACAAGCTTACCGTCAAGAACCGATACCCTCTTCCGTGCATCGATGACCTCTTTGATCAATTGCAAGGCACGACCTGTTTCTCAAAGATCAATCTTCATTCTGGGTATCATCAGCTTCGAGTCCTCGAAGAAGATATACCTAAAACCGCCTTCCGTACACGATATGGTCACTACGAGTTCGTGGTCATGCCCTTTGGTCTGACCAATGCGCCCGTTGTTTTCATGGATTTGATGAACCGCGTGTACAAAGCGTACTTGGACCGTTTCGTGATCGTCTTCATCGACGATATCCTTATCTACTCTAAGACGCGAGGAGAGCATGAGCAACACTTGCGTCTTATCCTTGAGCTTCTTCGTACTGAACGCCTATATGCCAAATTCTCCAAGTGCGAATTTTGGTTAAAAGAGGTTCAATTCCTTGGTCATACTGTCAATGAACTTGGTATTCATGTGACAACCCTCAAAACCCCATGTATTCCGTACAATTCATTAATGATAATTAAAGTGTTTGACGACTGTGTGGAATTACTTAACTGCTTTCTGATATCTGTGTTACTTACATGTGCGTGTTAGCATACTAGTAGTATGCAGAAAACTTGACTAAATGGTCCTGAATATTTTCCTATGTGTTAGAAATAAATTGTGTTACAAAAAATATATGTATAAGACGCCTTACGGAACAATTAAACAACTTAACGAAACAGTATCCGACCGAACAACCGGACATTACCCGGGACACCAAATATTTGTCAAACACATTACCCGCTACTCAAACTCTCACCTTGGAAAGGTGTAGTTCGCTTTGGCAAACGAGGTAAACTCAATCCGCGTTATGTCGGACCATTCGAAGTCATTGAGGAAATTGGCAAAGTCGCCTACAGGTTGGATCTACCTGAAGAACTCAGCGGAGTTCACAATGTTTTCCATGTGTCGAATCTGAAGAAGTGTCTGTCAGATGAGACCCTCATAGTTCCTCTGAAGGAACTCACTATCGACGACCAGCTGCGATTCGTCGAGGAACCTGTAGAGATTACTGATCGAGATGTTAAGATCCTCAAGCATACCAGGATACCTCTGGTCCGAGTTCGTTGGAATGCTCGTCGTGGCCCAGAGTATACCTGGGAACGAGAAGACCAAATGAAACTCAAGTATCCCCAACTGTTTAAGAAAAACGCAACCATTACTGAGGCTGAAGCTACTGCAGAATTTCGGGAGGAAATTCCAAATCAACGGGGGGATGATGTGACACCCCTGGAAAACCAGGAAAACAACGCAACTTAACTAGCTTCCTCAGTAACCAAGTGCTAAATTTCGGGACGAAATTCTCTTAACAGGGGGAGAATGTGACAACCCTCAAAACCCCATGTATTCCGTACAATTCATTAATGATAATTAAAGTGTTTGACGACTGTGTGGAATTACTTAACTGCTTTCTGATATCTGTGTTACTTACATGTGCGTGTTAGCATACTAGTAGTATGCAGAAAACTTGACTAAATGGTCCTGAATATTTTCCTATGTGTTAGAAATAAATTGTGTTACAAAAAATATATGTATAAGACGCCTTACGGAACAATTAAACAACTTAACGAAACAGTATCCGACCGAACAACCGGACATTACCCGGGACACCAAATATTTGTCAAACACATTACTTAATTATTTTTTGCTAGTCATGATCCCCGTATGGCATAACACCCGCTAGAAATCAATTCACCACATTACTTACATCCTAACTTACCCTTTACCAATTTAGTTACATTTTTACCTTATACCCCCCCCCCCCAACCGAGTTTTGGTCCCTTGTGGACCCACCAAATGATTTTCACCATACCTTCATGATTTAATCAAATTGTTTAATTGATTGTTGCTTGTGTAAATCCTCAAAATATATGGATGATCTATAAGAGGCATGGCCATCAAGATTACTTGATCATTCTCAAGATTTTACACTCCACCTCACTTATCTCTCTCTCTTCTCACGGTTACACATAACCGAAACCACAACCACCTTCCAACATTCTCATCTTCATTATCAAGTCTCATTCAAAGCTTAGAAGGATCAATGGAGGTTACATCTTGAAGGACCAACAAAGGAGCTTGTTCTAGTCTTTTTCACCATCATTTTCTCATCACCTTGCATTAGATTCATCCCTAGCTTTAAGCTAGTAGTAAGTCTCATTTTAACTTGTTTCATCTTGTTCAAAATTATAATTTGTAGTATGATGTGTTGCTGTTTAAATCAGTAAAAGAACAAAAGACTAGAAGATGTTAAACAAAATTAAAGAATATGAAAGTTACATAAAAGTTTACTTATGTATGAATCATGAAGCGGAATCTTGTTGGTTTGAGGATTGGTTAAATCATACTTGATGTTGATTGTTGGTTTCTTGTTAAATCCATTGTTCGGACATTCGTTGGTGCGATTTAGTAATGCTTAAACCACGAAACAGCATTCTGATGTACTTTTTCAGCCGCATTCAACAGGCCGTAAACAGACTTTAACAAATCGAAAAACGGAATTCTGAAGCTTAAATCGGGTCTTTTCGAAAAACGAAGAAAATGGCGCTGGAATTGTATTTTTTTGAAATCGTTTACTATTTTAAAAGTCTGTTTTCGTGACAGCAGCTAAGGCTGATTTTTACTGCAGTAAAATGGGCTGTACGTTTTCGGTCGTAATTTGAAACCTGAATTGAACCAACCCCTAAAATTCATACCATAGATAGTCACTGATGTATTTGTGACCCTCGAACTGGAATTTTGTCAAACGGACTTCCGAGGAATTTTAGACGAATTATCCCGTGAACTGCAATCAGAATGTAGTAAATCTGATTGCAGTCCGGTAAACGAATTTCTATAAATTACTGATAATGAACTGGACCCCGATATTTTTACACAATAATTTTTGGTTCATATAAGACGTCCTGTAAAAATTTGGGAATTTTTGGAATAATTTAACTATTTTATTTAAAGGTCCGAAAAACAGCCGGTTTTGAATATTAATGCTGAATTGACATAAGTTGTGACTTGCGTGTCTAAATGTCGAGTATGCCATCAGTGAATGATTTAACATGGATTATGTGTTACGTGCAATATCGTATGTTTGTTTATGAATGGGGAATGGATGGGAAGTTTATATGGGCATAAATCGTTAAAGTGTGTGCCTGTTATGTGGACGAAGTAATGTGCAAATAAACCATACGTAGGATACGTGTTATGCATGAGAAACTGATTGTTATCCGTACCTTATTAGGACGTGATTGACCGACCTTGACTGTTAACTATATTTGAGAACCTAACCGAGCAAACCGAGGTGAGTTCACACTCCTAAGGCATGGGATTCCCGGTGGGTTGGGAATGGGATTGAATAACTACTCGTACTATCATTACTATTAAACTACTTTTCACCGTCCTCGGATTGAAGGGCACGTACGTAAAACCTACGTACACTCACACTCGCTACGGTCCTTGGATCAAGAAGGGCACGTACAAACACGACTAGTCGACACATGGGAAGCCCCCACTAATCTTCGCACACATGTTTGGGAAACCGCGATACGGCCACTAATCATCGCACACATGTTTTGGAAACCGCGATCCGGCCACTAATCAACGCAAACATGTTTGGGAAACCGCGATACAGATAACTAAGATACTTGGTTTACGAAATGAACAAATGATTCACGAACACTATAACTAAACAACCAACTGTGAATTCACTCAACTTTGTTGTTGACTCGTTGTTACATGCCTTACAGGTCGCTAAACATTTGGAGCTTGCACGAGGAAGGAGTCGTTGTGGTGTGCGGACGGTTATGTCCAGTGTTTAATGTTTAAAACATTATGAACATATTAAACCTATGTGTTGGACTTTAAACTTATGAACTGCGAACTTATGTTTTGAACTTTACGTTTATGCTTCCGCTGTCTAAATTAAAAACTTGGTTAACTAGCTTTTGGTCACCAATCGTATTGTGGTTGTCTTTATTTACTTAAGTACGTTGTTCAGTATGATTGGTGGCTCGATCCTGGTCACGTCACGCCTCCAAGCGGTGGAACTCCGCATGGTGGATTTTGGGGGTGTGACAATTCACGTTGACCCCGCTAAAATCAAAGCAGTGAAGAATTGGATTGCACCTAAATCTCCGTCCGAAATTCATTCGTTTCTTGGTCTTGCTGGTTACTATCGTCGTTTTATCCCTAACTTTTCGAAAATCACCATTCCCTTGACCTCCTTGACTCAAAAATAGAAACCTTTTGTTTGGGGTCCCGAACAAGAGGAGTCTTTTCAAACGCTCAAGGACATGCTTTGTAATGCTCCTATCCTAGCACTTCCTGATGGTAACAATGACTTCGTCATGTATTGCGATGCTTCAGACCTTGGCCTTGGTTGTGTCCTTATGCAACGCGACAAGGTTATCGCTTACGCGTCGAGGCAACTCAAAATACATGAGAAAAACTATACTACTGATGACCTTGAACTTGGCGCAGTTGTTTTTGCATTGAAGATTTGGCTACACTACCTTTATGGTACCAAGTGTGTGGTCTTCACCGACCATAGGAGCCTTCAACACATCTTTGACCAAAAGGAACTGAACATGCGTCAACGTCGTTGGGTGGAACTGTTAAACGACTACGACTGTGAAATCAAATACCATCCAGGTAAAGCGAATGTAGTAGCCGACGCTCTTAGTCGTAAAACTCATGTCAAGAGTGTCTGTTGTTTCCAACTCATTCATGATCTGAAGAACCGCATACGTGACGCTCAATATTCATCTGTTAACGAGGGTAATCTCTATGACGAGATGCGATGTGGTGCTGAAGAGAGCCTTATAACCAAATCCGATGGTATTCAATACTATCTCGATCGAATATGGATTCCCAATCGTGACAACCTTCGAGAGTTTCTGATGAAAGAGGCACATCACACAAAATATTCTATTCATCCTGGTGCCGACAAGATGTACCATGATATGCGTGCATCCTATTGGTGGCCTGGGATGAAGAAGGATATAGCCACTTTCGTCTCGAAATGTCTCACATGCTCAAAAGTGAAAGCTGAGCATCAATGTCCCTCTGGTCTGGTCGAACAACCAGAAATCCCTGTCTGGAAATGGGAGAGCGTCGCTATGGATTTTATCACTAAACTTTCTCGTACTTCATCGGGTCATGACAGTATTTGGGTGATCATTGATCGATTGACCAAATCAGCTCACTTCCTTCCCATTCGTGAAGATTTCAAAGTCGAGAAATTGGCTAGAATCTACACTAATGAGGTCATTTGTCGTCATGGTATCCCCATTGACATCATTTCCGATCGTGATGCTCGTTTTACGTCTCGTCTTTGGCAAACCTTCCAGTCTGCTATGGGTATTGTCCTTAACCTTAGCACCGCTTTCCATCCTCAGACAGACGAACAAACCGAGCGTACTATCCAAACATTAGAGGATATGCTTCGTTCATGCGTAATAGATTTTGGTGGCAACTGGGATTCACACTTGCCTTTGGTCAAATTCTCGTACAATAACAGTTATCATGCGAGTATTCAAATGGCACCTTTCGAAGCATTGTATGGTCGCAAGTGCCATTCGCCTATTTGTTGGCACGAGATTAATGAAGTTCAAATCACTGGTCCCGAGCTCATACAAGAGACGATGGACAAGATATTATAGGTTTAAGACAACTTATTGAAGGCCAAAAGCCGATAAAAGAGTTACGCCGACAAGCGTCGCAAACCTTTGGAATTCGAGACAGGTGACATCGTGCTCCTTAAGATATCCCCTTGGAAGGGCGTGGTTCGATTTGGCAAGAAAGGGAAACTCGCACCTTGCTACGTTGGTCCTTTCAAGATACTCGAAAGGATTGGCAAAGTTGCGTATAGACTAGACCTGCCGGAAGAACTCAACAATGTGCACCATGTCTTCCACGTATCCAACTTGAAGAAGTGTCTAGCTGACGAAGGACTGCAAGTTCCTCTCGAAGACTTACAAGTCAACAAAACGCTTCACTTTGTGGAAAAACCGGTTGAAATCATGGACCGAGGAGTCAAGGAACTGAAGCGCAGTCGAATTCCTATCGTCAAGGTTCGACGAGAAGGAAAACGTGGCGCTGAATTTACTTGGGAACTCGAGAGTAATATGAAGACCAAGTATCCATACCTGTTCGATGTTGCATCTACCTAATTTTCAGGACGAAATTCCCTAAAGGAGGGGAGACTGTAACGCCTTGCTTCTTCATACTTTCCATATTTAGAAGGTCTTGCTTGTATTTCTATTTTTGGAAACCTTGTGTTCTTGTAATCATTCTTTCTTTGTAACCGTTGTAAAATACGAGACTATGATCATAAATAAAACTTGTATTTTGTTAATTACATGTTATACATACTTTATACATGCTCATACATTCAATTTCGTGAAACAATTGATGCTTATTCGTAATTCTTGGAAACTATGTGCTAAACTTGTAAATACGTGAAACTTGTGCATAAAACGTAATACGAATGTATACGAAAATTAAATACGACATTCATATGCTAAATTATACTTGGTTTATGTTCCTCATACTTAATTTTCCCTTAAACTATGTTTTTATTGCGAAAATAGTCCCTAAACACCTAAAAAGCCCTAAAATGCAAAGTTGAGGGGCCTAATTGAAATTTAATGAAACTTACCCCTCCCCCGTTGTCATGGGCTGCGTAGACTTAGCCTTGGGGCTACGCTGGCCGCGAGAGACCTCCCAGATCAGTCTCCTCATTCTCCTTCGCGATTTTGAGCGGGATTTGGTTGTTTTTGAAGTTTAAACCGGGTTTTTGGCATTAAATACTCATCTAACCCAACCCTAATCACTTCCTTATAAATACCCAATCCCTCCCAAGCCATTTGCACTTTAGAAACACTCTCACAACTCTCTCAAGCTCCCAAATTCGAAGCTAAAAGTTTAAGTTCGGACAGAAACATCAAGCTCCACTAAAGTGAGCATAACTTCTTCATTTCTTGTCCGTTTGAGCTCATTCTTTTTCCAGAACACTTGGATCGACCTTAGCTTCGATTCCATGGGTATTCCACAATGAATAATTCCCTGGAACTTTGGCAAAGAGGCTCCAAAGTTCACTATTTGTATTATTTTGAATCAAACTTTGTTTATACTTGCTTAAACTTGAGTCTAACTCACTCAAACCCACGTCCTTATGCTTATAGCGACTTATATGGTTAGTTAAGCTTATAAACGGGGCTGAGACATACAAAATCAGGGGTTAAACCTCATATACTTTCTGTTTTGTTTAGGGTTTTTAACCCACAAGTGATGTTCAAGCTTCAAGCTTGATGAAGGTGTGATTATGGACTAACTTGGGTTGTCCAACATAAAATCCCCACATTGCTTGATGATTTCTCATAGTGTAGTTGTTTACATTCTTGTATTAATCTTAGTTCATTACCCTCCTTGTATGTTTTTACATCAAGTGTAGTGGTGAACACTTAGAGGTACCTAAATGGAAGCTTGTTCTTCCTACCTCCTACATGAATTCTATGACACATTAGAGGTACCTAAATGAAGATATAATATTCTACCTCATGCTTGAAATATTGGACATAATGATATATAACCTAAATAATACTTATATGTATGTAATATTCAATGTTCGGACCTTGATGGTGAACTTGTGTTCATTCGTCAAAGTGTTGGAATAACATCATCTAAGACATAAGACTTGTACGATTCTAATGAGTATACCACTCATGAAAACATTAACCCTTGAGGTTTCATAGTGTCAAAACAAGTACTTGTGTTCAAGGATGATTACTTTCGTATACACATGTTCTTGTGATTTAAATTCCGAAATTCCTAATCTACCGTTAATCTCCGAAACTCATACACTTCGTTTCTTCGTGTAGAAGTGTTCCAACCTCCTAATCAACAACTCACTTACGGATTCAAGTTGAAGACTTGCAAAACCGTGAGTATACTCGAATTCCCCTCTTTACGTTTACCACTTTTTGGGGGGTAACATGTTTACTTACCAAAACTTACACATGAATATTTAACTTAAATGCACAAACATTCCTATAACATGCTTGTATACGTGATTGCTTGATACTTTAAACTTGGGTTAAGGACATCTTGTGTTAGACTTATCATTAACTTCGTACGAGCCTATCCGTGACATATATAACTCTATAGGATTAACGCACCGCCCGTAGACTTGTGGTTATGTCATGAGCATATTGTGTTTCATCATTGGTTTGATATGTTAGACACATGCCGAATTTAAGGTTTATCTTGTATCACATGCTTGCTATGAGGAATTGTTTAATCATCTTTTTATGCTATGTACGTATCAAACTTATATACTCGCCTTTGCTTTTGCATTGAACTTTATTTTAAACATGTTACAGGTTGAGGTTGACCAATGCTATGAAATGAAGTAGCGTTGATGCCTAGATACACACTTAGAAGTATTAAGCTTAAAATGTTGTATCAAATTTTGTTATTGTTATGTTTCGAACTTGTTGTTTGAATTTCTTGTAATGTTAACAATTTACTTTATGAAATGAAATCGGTTTATTTAAATATTGTCATAATTAGTGTTATGAGGTCTCTTGCAATCTCGTTTTCATCTCACTCCGATGTTTCCGCCATCGGTTGGGGTGTGACATGATAAGTGTAAAAGTGAAAGGTATTTGCCTTTTTGGTCTAATGCCTAGTAATGGTTCTTTTTTGTAAATTACTTAACCAAAGTGTACAATTCGGAAAATATGATTCTACCGTAAGAAATCAACCACAAATATCGTTGTGGTGGGACAATAAAAGAACTCTTAGTGTGGAAATAGGAGGTAAGAAGAAGGAGCGAGATTTAGGCTTAAATGCTTAAATTCTCTTAACGAGTCAAAATGAATTACGCGCATAAATCGGGTAATGGCTGTGTAATTTATAAAAGTTTTGAACCCGGGTTAATATTTTGGGATAAATATGTAGGCCATGATTTTACGGTCATTTAGAAACAAATTTGAGGTAAAACGGATGAAAATTGGAAGTGTTATGAATGATTTTGTGAAAAAATGGTTGTGCTGGGAGAATGCAGCTCCCAGCAACAAACATTCTGTGAAAATTGGGCCCTCGCGCCCCGCGACGGGTAATGCCATTTGGCGTCGCGCAACGCGACGGGATTCACACCCCGCGAGAGCTGAATTCAATTCATGTCGCGCCCCGCGACGGGCTATAAAGCTGGCGAAAAATTGTTGTTTGCTTGTTTTGGCTTACGGACTTGTTTAGACACGTTATAAAACCTTCATAACTAACGCATTTCATGGTCTATGAAATGTAGGCATATTTTGGGAGTACCGGTTGACGATCAAGCTCAACAAAGAACTGAACACGTTCAAAGATTCAAGCTTCCGCATTACGTTTCGTCGTTGTGCGATTAAATGAAGACATTATATTGAAATGTTTTAAATTTCAAGATGTTTTATGAAACTCGTATTTTCAAATGTATGTGTATTTGTACAAACACATTTATATGCGAAACTTATACAAAAATTTGATAAATAAATTAAGGGTCTTACACAAGAGGACTGAGCTGGATCTTTTCGATTCTGATGTCGTATAGTTTAGATTAGGGGTGTGCAAAAACCGAATTAACCAGCAAAATCGAACTGAAAAAACCGAACCAAATAAAAAACCGGTGGGTCGGTTAATGGTTTTTTTGAAAACCGAAAGTAGCGGGTCGGTTATAGTTATCATTTTTTCCATACTCACCATAACCAAACCGAACCAACATGTAATAAATCCTTGTAGGATTTAGGACTTTTCACCATATTTTTTAATTTTTTATATTTTTGACTGAAGATTTTTAGTACTTATGGGTTTTTAATACATTTTGTGGTTTTGGTTGAATGTTTATTTGAATTTATGGAATGTATCATATCATTTTATTTGGATATTCGATAATAATTGGTATTAATATTATAGATTATATGTATTTTTTAATACTATGTAATATACTAATATATATAAATATGCAATAAAAATTTATTCCATGTTAAAAAAAAATTAAGTTATTTTTAGGTAAGCTAAATACACGGTTAACCACCCATAACCGACCCGCTATAACCATCAAAACCGAATAACCATAACCACCATAACCGATCGGTTATGGTTATGGTTATGGTTATCCAATAACCGACATCGCGGTTATGGTTATGGTTTTTGGTTAAAACCGAGCCAAACCGACCCATGCACACCCCTAGTTTAGATGTAGGGATGAATGGTCTAACTTGTCTGTCACCCAATTCGGTATCAACATTGGACTTTATATCGAGGAGGATGCAGTGGAACCGGAATTCACTGAAGCCATTAGAGAACTACCAGACAACCTACGACAAGCTGCATGGGCAACAATAGTAGATGGCCACTACAACCCGAGCTCCACAAAGAGCACCAAAATAAGGGATCCACTTATCCGCTACATTCATCGGGTCCTTAGTGGTGCCTTGTGTCAAAGAAAGGACATCGGTGGGGTGGTGAACTTACGAGAGCTTACTTGCCTTTACTTTCTCGTAACCCGCCAAACCATCGACGTCACCCACATGCTGCTACAAAACATGGCTGCCAACGCCACCGTGGATACCCGAACACCCATCTTTTATGGAGGATGGATCGCCAAGCTATTCAAGAATTACATTCGGCGAACTCCATCGGCATTTAACAAGGGTGTTGGTATGACAAAAGTTGATCTTGCAGTGTGCCGAAGCATGAATCTGATCATCGATTGCCCCGACATGTCTATGCGCTTCAAGGATGCAAGTGGTCGGGTTTGGAACCCAAATGACCCAGATGAAATCTTGGCAATCGAAGATGTCCCAAACCGTCCTCGTCCCGGACCATTCCCGGGATCCTCGTCTCAAGGAGGGAGTGATTTTCCTAACCTCATTAATTTGTGTAACATAATGCAGGAAACCCTCTAAGTCTCCAAAAACGCCTATAGCTTGGGCCAAAGCTTGAGCTCCCGGATTGGTAGCATGGAACGCAACATCAAAACCATGCATAATGACATCAGGTATATCCGGGACCACATGGTGATGCAAGACAAGGAGGAGCAGGAGGAGGGGCAAGATATGGATTCTGATTAGGCGGTGGTAGCAGCAAGCGATGTGGTTGTCGTTCCGGTTAACTCTCCCAATCTTTTGAACTTTATGGTATTTGCACGGGCTACGTCCCATTCAGATACTTTACTTTCCTAAACAATTTATTTTCTGCATTTTATTTTGTTTTGATGTGATGTGGTGGTGAACAACTTAAACGATCATAACTTAGGTTGTATTTTGGTTATGTTGTATTGAGTTGTGTTGTATTGTGTTGTGTTGTGTTGTGATAGTATTGTAGCTCATAGATACCATGGGAGGCTTGGACACACTAAGCATAGTGGTCCCTAAGCCCGGAAACCAGAAGCCAAACGACAAAAACCTGCATTTTTACCTGAAACAGACAAACAGCACGGGGCCGTGTTCACCCAACACGCCCCCGTGCCCAGTCCACTGATGCCAAAAAAAATTTCTCTAGAAAGTGACACGGGCCGTGCTTGTCACACCCTCAAATTACCACTTAGGGAGTGTCCCTGTTAGGCGTGTGACCACTAGTAATGAGCCACCAATTGCATTGAATCCATAAGTTTAAAATAAAGTTTCATCACTTAATAGTAATAAAATCCAAACATAAGTAATTCAAAAACCATCAAGTTCAGTGGAAGCGTTAACGTAACATAATGTAAATACTTTCTAAACAACCATAGTAAATAAATGTTTGATAAATAACCCATCAATGCAACCATGACCACTCACGCCCTCCAGCCAGCAAGTTCCTGTTCCCAAGTACCTAACGACCTGCGAGCATGTAACAAGTGTATCAGACAAAGCTGGAGAGTTCATAGTTTTAGAAAACGTTTGTTACCAGTTGTATGTAAAACAGTTCACTGACAATGCAAGTAATATTGTTAATATCTCAATTCCGAACAAGACGGATCCTGATGTACATGACTGCCCTTTTCCCACGTACTCCTATCCAGTACTGGGCCCGACTGGGTCATTAGATCACATCCGTCCTATCTAGGAGCGGTGTGAGGGTGCCAAACCTAAGTAGCGCTACCAACTAATACCCGTTACCCTCCAGGTAACAACATAAGGGACTTACAAGAATGATAGGTGAGAATATTAACCAATATACCCGTTTTTACCCAAAAGACTTATCCCTCCACGGGATACCCACTGACTGTCCCCAACCACTGGGACGCATGCTCGAATGTAGTGAACTCACCTTTGGTGTCACACCCCGACCACGTGTAACATACAAAACGTGGCGGAAACGTCGGGGAGTGTTGTAAGAGAATTAATGTTTCATAACCATGGATACCAAAAAGTGTTCGTTTTATTAAACATTGAATAATTACATCGTCTGGAAATCTAAATACACAATTTAAACATAGTCTATCATTGTTATTGAGTCACTAAGGCCTTGTCCAGTCCTATGTGAGCATGCATCCTATCAATCGATATCTTTCAACAATACCTGAAACACATGTGAAAACGAGGTCAGCAAAGAAATGCTGGCGAGTACATAGGTTTTGTGAAAATAAGATTCATGACTTCTGTTTAAGAAAATGTTTAGTCATGAACCTTGTAATTTGCTTTGTCTTTGTAAATCATTTGAAAAATAATAAGTTCAGATGATATGTATAAATAAGAGAATAATGTATAGTTAAATGAATAACCATTGTAAAATGAGTTTGTATAAGATAAGTTGTTTGTAAATCAATGTCTTGTGAAAAGTATGTTATTTGTATAAAATGTTATATATCTCAAACTGAAATGATTCAAATAACGCTACGATATGTAATACCATACAAACACTTATATATAGGAAGTACCAGCGGCGTATCCACCATGCTTGTATCATAATACACACGCATCGTTACTTAATCACTTAATCAAACCAAACCACCAATGTAAGATGTCTATGTTTAAACCAATTGTCAAATGTATTGAATAATATACCAAAATGTTTATGTTAAGATGTAAATCATGTTATGTATAACCAATGTCAAAAGTGTTTGTGTCAAATGTAAACCATGTAATGTGTAACCAAAATGATATGTATGGCTAGTGAAATGCATCAACTAAACCATAGGTGAAACGCACAAAACAAAGTATTGATGTAAAACTTGGTTTAAATCAATACTATGTTTCGTGGAAATGCATAATCAAATGTAAATCATGTCCAAATGTTTACCCAATCGTTAAAACATTTTGTGAAATCGTTCAAATCGTTCTTGTTGTTTTAATCGTTCAAATCGTTCTTGTTTTAATTGTGAAACTACTTTATGGTCGATTTTCTAATAACATTCAAACCTTCTTGACTCGTTCATCGTTCCAACTCGTTCTCGTTCTCGTTCTTAACAAACCCTTACCAAAGGGTAAATTGATAATTACAGATTCAGTCGTTACCCAAAATACCCACACATAACCATGGGTATAGAGAATAACGGGATTTGTCAGATCCTATGGTACCATAACCTAATACTGGTTGGCTTGATCATTGCTAATGAATGTCATTGGTTATGTAACTACAACCAACAAGTTTGTTTACTTTATTGAAATCGTTCTTGAAACCATTGTAATTGTTTTTGAAACCATTGTAATCGTTCTTGAAACCATTGTTATCGTTCTTGAAACCATTGTTATCGTTCTTGAAACCACATTGTAATTGTTTTTGAAACCATTGTAATCGTTCTTGAAAGCATTGTTAAGACATTTAGCACATATGAGTTACCCCAAAACAGTAAAAGAGGGGAATAATGTACTCGCCTGAGAATGCTTAGAGGTCTTGAACAACAACCAAACAAAGCTTGAGGGAGCACGGAATCAGTCGGCAATCTAAAACTATATAAATAAACCGGACTTAAATCGGGAGATCGGATAGGATGAGGCTTGGTAAACCAAATGAGTATTGGAACTCATATGATATGGTTTAACAAGGCCTACATACTACATGAAACCTAACCTAAGTGCTTTCGACCCATCGCGACCCATTAAGGTAGCTTATGCTACTTTAACGCGTCGTGCGCGTGAAACGCGTTCGGACCGTCTAACTAGTCCTATGACAAGTTTTATATGCCTAAACATGTTACATAATCAGTTATGTGACAAAAGTTTAGGTTACATATGCTTAATTACCAATTATACATGAAAAGGGTATTCTGGTAATTTACCTAAGGCATATAAACTACCTATCATACAACTACTTAAACGAAGCGACCATAGGGTATAACCTCGGAAGGTTATTCCCTACCTACTATGGTCACCTAATGTATTTGGTCGGATCCTAATGATCGACCAAATGGGTCGGGTTCGAAGGTATAAGCGATTTATCAGATCGCTTACCCTACGACCCTAGACAACGTGGTAATCAGTAGGCATAGTCCCAAGGGACTATAACCAACGTGATTACACTCACGTTGCGAAGTTCAAACGAACTTTGCATTGACCATAAACTGGTCAACGCAGAAAGTCAAACAAAGTTTGACTTTCAGACTCGAAAAGCAATAAAAGAACGAAAGAATACTTACGAAGGGTCCCCGAATGCTAATCTAGATCCAAATAACTCAGGTATGAAACAATGGTTCCAACTTAGAGTCTTTTGGATCAGATTCTTGTGAGTTTAGAAGTGAAGTGGGTTGGGTATTTATAGTATTCGGAGAACCGTTAAGATCGTTTCTTTGAAAAGGGGGCACGATCAAAGCCGTACACTTGTCGGAACCTTATGGTAGCTCATTTTCCACTCACCATAGGAAATTGACACTTGGAATTGGGATTGGGGGTGCAAAACAGCTGCAAACAGGCTGTTAAACATTGAATCTGGTCTGCAGAGGCTGAGGCGGCCCGCTTCAGGATACACCAAAACTAATGCGGGCCGCATGGGGGTTCTGATCAGAAAATAAGTTTCAAAAATGACAGTTTTGGTCCCTGTTGTGTATTTAAGCCATTTCCGACACTTCTAAGGCCCGTAAAGCCAACTTTAAGGCCCTAAAATGATGCCTAAACATTGTGGACATGAAACATGCTCAAAAATATGCCGGGTGTTGGTTCGTTTGGTCGTACGAACGCGATGTTCGCTTAATTACGACGGAATGCGCATAAGAGCGAAAAACGATCCAAATGACGCAACGAATGGATTTTTGGTAAGCCAAACACTAAAGCATAATATAGTCATGCTTACATAAATTTTTGGATGTCCGGATGTATTCAGAACGTGAGTTATGCACAAAAGTGCAAACTTGTGCACTTTTTGACACTTTTAGTCCCTAATGACCCAAAAGTTTATTTTAGCATACCGAACCCCTCAAAGCCTATTTCTAAGCTATGTAAAAGATATTTATGGTATGTTTAACTTATGGTCATGTTCCGGAATGTCTGTTACAGTTCAAATTGGCATACTTTCGTAGTTTGTCAAGTTTAGTCCCTGTAGGCGAATTAACTTGTTTTTGCCATACCAAAGCCTTCAAAACTTATTTCTAAGTTATGTAAAGGTTATTTAAGGTATGTTAAGCATATGTTGATGTTCCGGAGTATTTGTCGCATTAAACTGATTATATTTACGCATTAGTGCGCGTATAACCTTTCAGAAAGCGATTTAGAGTTTGGAATCTAATAAGAATTTGATATGTGCAAATGATACACATATTTATACAAATCCCAAGTATGAAATACAATATTTCATTGGTTTGGTATTTGTTTGATGGTCGCAGTGACCCAGGTGTCACAATCTCCCCTACTTTAGGAAATTTCGTCCCGAAATTTAATCAGAGGAAACTTGTGAGAGCTTGAAAACATGAAGTTGAAAAGACAAAACAACACTGGTTAGGGTTCTGAACTTCTAGTAACTTTAAATAACATTATGCTTTCAATGCAAGAGGGACACTTATATACAAGTATATGAAGCGTCATTGGTGCGTCCACCGTACCTCCATTACATCGTTCTCATTTTGTTATTGTTGTCACTATCGGTTCTTACACATAATAAATCCTACTGGGTTTCTATGCACTAAATTTCATAATTATGTACGCGTCCATAATTAGACAATTCCTTGCACAGTTCACACAGTCTATTTTATAACGTGTAGGGTAAAACCAAATGAGCAATCCTGTGATGAGTGTGACTGGACCACCATAGGGTCCTTTCAGCTGTATCATCACATGCCATTCTTAACCAAATCTTGAATCAATCTTTAACTAGACCACTCAAGGGTCTCTCATCGAATCATGGAATGGTACTATATAACCAAAGGGTCTTAACTACCACGTAGAAGCCCATAAGGATTTAAGGTAGTACCTTTTGAATATCCTACTATGAATCCCTCATATGAAGATATGAAAGATTCTATGAGGATTTGAAAATCGTATCACACAAAAACATAGAGGAGAACACATAAACACATATCACATAATCGCATAATTGTTTAATTTGACCTTTAAATTTGTTATCTTTGGACACGGTTATTTAAAGCATACTAGGAATCAAATCCTTAATTGCAGCAATTTGGATGGATCCACAAGAATACCCTGCTTGTTGACTACATGACCCAAAAACTGAACTTCTTTAAGCCAACATTTCCTCTTGGAGGATTTAGCAAAAAGTTTGTTCCTTCTTTAGGGGTTCCAATGTCAACGAAGGTGTTGATCGTGATCGGCTCGGGATATGAATAGATCAAGGTGTCATTAACAACAATGACGAACTGATCCAAATAAGGCTTGCAGACTCTATTTATTAAGTCTTTGAAGATGGCTGGAGCATTTGTCAACCCAAAAGGCATGACTGTAAACTCGTAATGGCCATACTTCGTGCAGAAAACCATTTTGGGAATATCTTCTTCGAGAATACAAAGTTGATGATACCCAAAACGCAAATCGATCTTGGAAAAGCATGAAACGCTATGCAGTTGATCGGAGAAATCGTTGATTTAAGATAGGGGATATTGATTCTTGATGGTAAGCTTACTAGGCTTACGTTAATCGATATACATTCGAAAAGATCCATTTTTCTTTTCACAAAGAGGACAGGAGTTTCTCCAAGGTGAAAAGTTCGGACGGATGAATCCTTTATCAGACAACTCTTGAAGTTGTTTTGATAATTCTTGCATCTCGAACGGTGCAAGACGATAAGATACTTTAGATTTAAAAGAAACAAGTGTTTGAGGTTCTTAGGGAGATCACAAGTGATCATAAAAATGACAGAACCACACGAGTAGTTTTGTCTTTGTGTTGACATCATAAGGTTGGATCAAACATTCATACAATTGCATTAGTTAAAAAATAAAACCACAAATTTTTATTTATATAACAACCGCATTGTCTTTAAATGTTACAAGATAACAACCAGAGGAAATACAAAATGCTAATTGTTCACTCCTTCATCATTGAGTGCCTCATTGATGTTAAACACTCGACCACGTGCTGGATTCACATTGACATTGACGTTCGCATTTGGGTTTGCGTTAGCATTTGCATTCACCAGTCTTGGGCAGTTGTGGCGGAAGTGACCAATCTCTCCGCAGTTGAAACATGACCCCAGTGGGAATCTCGCAGCATTCCCTTGAACCGGAGCTTGAACCTGAGCAGCCTGATTTTATCCCTAACGACAAACATTGGCCAAATGCCCAAGTTTCCCACACGTCGTGCATTGCCAGCAAGCTTGTTGTACCGCGTGATGACCGTTGCAGCGTGCACAATGAG
Organism: Helianthus tuberosus; assembly: GCA_030545235.1. NCBI lineage: Eukaryota > Viridiplantae > Streptophyta > Magnoliopsida > Asterales > Asteraceae > Helianthus > Helianthus tuberosus. The sequence goes on along the minus strand of JARYGA010019710.1, from coordinate 1,178 downwards.
GTGCGGTACCGGCATATGCTTTCTTTGCAGGTGGCTGAGCTGGTGGGTTCCGCGGGTTCTGAGCAATCTGTGCTGTAACAGCAAAGTTCTGACCACCCTTTCGCTTTCTTGATTTCTTTGACGTCTCACCTTCCTTACCCTTCTTGTTTTGACCTTTCTTGCTATCCTCCTTGTCAGACCCCTGCTTCTTACCATTGTCACCCTTTCTGTGTAACTTATTCTTCCGAATCTGCGACTCAGTCAATGTCGCAGCTAACTCGATCGCCTAAGGGAGTGTGGTAGGGCTACTACCAGTAAGGATGTCTTGTACCGAGTCAGGTAGGCCGTCGATGTACCTTTCGATAGCCTTGTCGAGTGGGGTAACCATTGTCGGGCAAAGCAGACTCAACTCCTCAAACCTATCAGTATACGCCCTGTGCTCACCACTATCTTGCTTCAACTCATCAAATTCCTTCTCTAAAGCTCGCTGCTCATGACGAGGACATAATTCCCTCATCATAAGAGCCCTAAGTTCAGCCCATGTCTGTGCTAGAGCAACTTCTGCACCACGATCCCTCATAACCCCGTTCCACCATGTGAGAGCCCTCTTCTGAAACACACTCGAAGAAAACTCGACCTTGCGATTGTCAGGACACTGCACGTGGCGGAAAGTATTCTCAATGCTCTCGAACCATTGAAGAAGCCCAGTCGCTCCTTCAGAACCACTAAACTTGAGTGGTTTAGCCTGGTTAAAATCCTTGTATTTGCATGGAACATTGTTGTTGTTGTTGGCTTGGTTCCATTGAGCAAAGAGGTTTGGGAATTGAGCAGCCATTTGCTGCGCAATGATTTCTGCCAATTCGGCAGTCGCTATCTGGCTTTCGCGTCGAGGAGGCATTCTAAAAGAGGAAACATGAAAGGAAATGAGAGAGAGAGAGAATTAGACGAAAAGAATGAGATGAAACAAATCTGATGAAAGCAAGGATAGTGGTCATTTGTTTGTTACTACAAAGCAATAAACGACACACAGTGACTAATCAAAGTAAATGGGTCAAAATAATGTATCGCGAAGACATGCTCGCCTATAAGTGAACACTCATCCCAAGAATTCCCAGGTAAGCACAATTGGTCTCGCGTCTGATGAGATGTATACGAAGTGCTTGCCTAGATAGAAGACCCAGAATACAGGCATTCACCCT
>JARYGA010019709.1:0-14408 GCA_030545235.1 Helianthus tuberosus | reverse complement strand
GTATATTATCTGAGTTAAAGCATACTGTTTGGGCTTCGATGGGCCACATGCACACACGTGCACACTTTCTGAATTGGTACTGGGCCGCACCATGTTTGGATCACCGGAATGGGCTGCCAGGTTATGGCGGGCCTTAAACAGTTTCGATATAAGATTTTGTAATCACATGACTATTGAGGGTTATGAATTATTGTTATTATTTGCATGTTTATTTGAATGAGGATTGGACTGTTAATATGTGTTATTGTGATATACGGACTGGTAATGTGAAAATACCGAATACTCGTTATAACTTGTGTGATAATGTATGCCATACATACTTGCCTACCACTTCTGGATTATATACAAAGAATATGTGACACTGTGTAAACAAAACTGACTGTCATTGGAACCATATTAGGGTTTGGGGTATCCAACGATAAACAAGAAACTAATCTAACCGAGCAAACCAAGGTGAGTTCACTGCTCTTTTTCCAAGCATGCGTCCCGGGGAGGGACATCTGGTAAACGTTCCGGGGAGGAATGCTGGGTTATTGGGATGTTTGTTAATACTCGCATATCTATCAATCAAGTCCCATCTACCGATTGTTGCCGGGGAGGCAACGGGATATTAGTTAATAGCGCTATTTAGGTTTGGCAACCTCACACCGTACCGGGGAGGTCGGGAGTGAACTAATGATCTCAGTCTTGACCATTGCTTTGATAGAGGCAATGGGGTTTCGGCAAAACAACTTTAAGCCATCAGCGGTAAACGAGTTATTACAACATCAAATCATTGAATTGTTTTATACTCATATCTGGTAACTAAACACGTTAACAAAACTTTGAACTCACCAGCGTAGTCTGGCACACTTGTCTGCATGCTTGCAGTTCTGTAGGTTTATATCATTGGGACTTGCTGTCTGGGAGGCTGGAGTGGTCATGGGTTGAGATACATGGAATCGCAGTACAAGCTTAATGGTTTATGTACACATGATTTATGAAACACGTAACAATTGAGTTATGCTTCCGCTGTATACAATGAATGATATGTAACGTTTGTAACCCTTTATGTTAATGAATGAAAGTTTTATTTAAATACAATTATCAGTTCAATGTGATTGGTGGCTAGATCCTGGTACGTCACATGCCCCGCGGTGTTTCCGCAGGTGGTATTTTGGGGGTGTGACAGATAATACAACTACACAGAGTATCAAACAAATTTGTTTTCCGACTTAAGAACACATGTTTCACATAAGTGCTAAGAAACTAATTTATAGCCATATAATAGATGTAATTTATGTGAGGTTTGTTATTAACGGTGGTGAACTCCGCACTGAAGTCGTTTAAACAATATCGTAGTATCAGTCTTTACTCATGGATGGTTTATAGTTTCTAGATTAATTAATCATGAAATTGGTGATATGTATTAGTGTTTCTTTAACAGCAGCCCGCTGAGAGATGCATTGCATTTGTAGATGGCCTTTAAATAGCCGTCTTTAGTGTGGGATTAATAAAGTTACATTGTTCTACTAGTTACTTTATACTTTTGAGAAACGTTCTTTGTGTTACACCCATCTCAGTAGGTGTAATGTATGTTAGTAAAATGGTTAAAGAATGATACATGATACATCTTCGATGCATAATTAGGGTCACGGACAATAAGAAACTTGCCTGGGGTCGTATTAGGAGCATTGTATTGACTACCCATACTATTAACTTATTGGTTTCATGATGTTTATCTAATGATGCTCCTAATTTACCATGTGACCAAATATGGATGGCTTACCTAGATGGATAGCTTTCATGGCACATGATGGGTTGACATGGGATACATGATACATCTTCGATTCATAACTAGGATTACGAACAATAAAAAACTTAGCTAAGTTAGAGTTGTTGGGCTCGTATTAGGATTGTATTGACTACCCATTCCAATGACTTACTAGTTTCATGATGTTCATCAAACGACATTTCTTAACTTACCATGCGACGCGATAATGAATGTATGGCTTACCTGCTACATGGTCGGTTGGCCATACTTTTGGGTTGGCATGCATAATCATCCAATTCAACTAGCATACATTCCTAGCATGTTGGACCTTGTTTATATATCCTATCTAATATCTAGAATAGGAAGTTCCGGCAGATCGAAGCATTTTACATCCATAAATGGATTTGTATGTATAGCCACTTTAATAGTGTTTGTCGTTTTTTGAAAGAATCTTTTTGGGACTGGGAGTTAACCATTAATTCTTATGTTCGCGATTATTTTTGGAATGGGAATTGATGAAGCTGGGTGTAGGAATGGTCGACTCATCAAGCTCATGACCTGAAGACTATAGGTTCAAAACTTGTCCCTGCTTAATGACTTAAGATCTTTTTTTATGGGATATTTTTTTATTATATCATCATCAAGTGTCTTTTTATTCTACATTATGCTAACAGGCATTAAGTATACAAGATGATATTGGACATCAAGTTTATTTTCATAAATCATCATCATAATTCTTTTGATGTACAATATACTAGCACACATCGATGCATACATGAAACTTGATCACGTATCCATGTAAGTACGAGTTTGTCAATTCCATTTTTTAAATATTAGTATGATATGATCTTACAACTAGGGCCGGCTGAAGCATAAGTATTCTAAGGCCAAAGCTTTAGGCCCCACCTAAATAGGGCCTCAAAACTTTTTTTTATTTGCAAAAGTGGGCTACTTCTTGGAAAGTGGTGTGATGGAAGAATAACGGGCCATATAAAATATAATGTAAGGTGCACTAATTAATATTGAGCGTACACAAAGCTGTGCCGCTGTGGTCATAGAGCTAAATTTGTTTTTATGTGAATTGGTAATCTTTTTAGCCCCTAAATTTCTCCTAAATCTTCCGCACTTAATTTTTTATGCAAACTAGTTGATTTTATGTCCGCGTGTTGCGGCGGGGACCCAATGACTGCAAAACGTGTGTCAGCAATGGTAAGCAGTTACCGAATATCAAAAAATAAATAAAAATGACATGGTAAGGATAGTCACTCCGTTCTAAAAAAAGATTTTAAATAATCTAATATATAATAATAGGACCCCACACGTCCTACACGTTGGAAATTCGGTTGTTTTCAGTTCAGTTATTTCGGTGCTAACACGTTAAAATATGGATGAGCTCGGTACCGGTAACGGCACCGAAAGTACCGATCCGGAAAATCATCGAAATAAGGTACCTGCACCGAAAATTCTCGGTACAATACGGTATGGTATTTGAAGGTAAAAATCAATAAATACAGGTATGGTGTTAGACCGGTGTTGAACCGAAAGTAACGATTCTGAAAACGCCAAAAGGTGGGTACCAAATTGGTGCCGATAATGATTTGGTATAGTAAATTTGGTACCGATACGATACCGGTTTGATTACAGGATTTGATACGATTTGCTCATCAATAATCTAAATATCGAAGTTAATTTTACATGCTATAATTCATTCATTACAGGAAAAGACAAAAAAGGAAGCGAAATAAGTTGTGTATATAAAACCTCATTCAAATGAAATACAATTTACTTACTGTGTGTATGAAAAGTAATCTAAACGGTGCAATTACTTGCATTGTTACGTTGCTACAGGATTTGATGAGCTCGGTACCAACCGGTACCGAAAATACCGTTACCGAAATCCCCAAAAGTGGGTACCGGTACTGAATATACCTGGTACTGTACGGTTCGGTACCGGTCGATACTGGTACGACACCGGTATTTGAGGGTAAAAACCGATGAATACCGGTGCCGAACCGGTACCGAAAATACAACCGGTTTGCTAAATTTGATATCGGTACCGGTACCCGATACCATTTGCTCATAACTTAGTGATGTTAGTATTGATTATTTCTATTTTTAATATATAGGCCCAAAAGTGGGTACCTGTATCAAATATACCTGGTACGGTACGGTTTGGTAACGGTCGGTACTGGTACAACACCGGTCATTGAGGGTAAAAACCGGTGAATATCGGTGTCGAACAGGTACCGAAAATACACCCGATTTGGTAAATTTGATACCGGTACTCGATACCATTTGCTCATAATTATTATTATTATATTAATATTATAAAATCACTATTCATTCATTTCTATTATTATCATATATGAACTAGTGTTTTTCAATGACGTGCGTTGCGCGAAAGACATTGGTGTTTTCGACCGATATCATTCTTCAAACGATTCGAGATAAACGATGCGTAACCAGCCATATCCGGCATCGTGGAGTGTATTAAAAAGGGAGCAATTGGACGATTGGATGCTGGGCTAGGCGTTTCTTGGAATGCCCACGGATTGTTCGGGTCAAAACCACGATTATGAGGATTCATTTTTCGTATTGTGGTTGGATGAGAATTTTTTTTAAAAATAAGATAAAAATGATTATAGAAGAGGTGGAGTAGTTGTGGTAAAAAAAATGAATAGAAGTGTGAGTATTTATAGTGAATAATTTTTTTTAAACACATAGCCATTGGCCAACGCCTAGCCCAAACAGCTACTTGTCTTGGCCAATGAGATTCAGTCATGTCATCTTGATAGCCCCGTCCAACGCCCGGGCTGAAACCCCCGCCCAAGGGGCCACGCCGAAACCCAAGCCCACCCGGGGTGGTGACTTGGGCGTTTGTACCCAACCCGAACCCCCGCCCCCGGGCTGAAACCCCCGCCCAAGGGGCCACACCGAAACCCAAGCCCACCCGGAGTGATGACTTGGGCGTTTGTACCCAACCCACGCCACAACCCCCGCCCCATACCCGTTGGCCAACGGCTAGCCCAAACGGCTACTTGTCTTGGCCAATGAGATCCCGTCATGTCATCTTGATAGCCTCGTCCAACGCTCGGGCTGAAACCCCCGCCCAAGGGGCCATGTCGAAACCCAAGCCCACCCGGGGTGGTGACTTGGGCGTTTGTACCCAACCCACGCCACAACCCCTGCCCCCGGGCTGAAACCCCGCCCAAGGGGCCACGCCGAAACCCAAGCCCATCCGGAGTGATGACTTGAGCGTTTGTACCCAACCCACGCCACAACCCCGTCTCATACCCCATATTTTAATATACCCTAAATATAATATAATAATATATAACAACTATTCATTCAATTGTTCTTTTATCATATATGAATTGATACTCGGTGAATACTCTCTATTATGTAAATTGTCAATCTAATATTTTTTTTTTTCGTTTTTGCCTTTTGCTACTTTGTTGATCATTGATTTTTGTCAAATAGATATTTTTTTAACAATCTGGCAATATTTTAGTAATCTATAAGAAATTTACTCAATTACTTGTTAACAAAATAAAATAAATCTAAGCAGGTTTATAACTTACAAAAAATATTAACAATTTTTTTAACTCTACCAGCTTTAAAATATTGTCACTCCGAAGCTCGAGTAAAAGAGAAGGCTCATAGTTGGACATTTGTAAAAAGGGCCTCATATATTTTTCCGAGTAAATTACAAGTTTTGTCCTTTATGTATGTCCCAAATTGCAGGCACTGTCCTTTGTCTTTAAAATTGATGAGTTTTGTCCTTAATGTTTGCAAATCTTGCACGTTGTGTCCTTTAGGCCAAACCCAGTTAATTTTTTTTGTTAAAACTGGTCATGTGCAAGGCATGTGAGGGTACATTTGTCTTTTCACCATTATAGGGACTATTGTGTAAAAGAACTTATCTTTAGGGACTATTGGGTAAGTATAAAAAAGATATTTAAAATAAAAAATATATATAAAAACTCTTGTCTCTCTCTCTCTCTAACCTACTGAACATCTCACTCTCTCTAACCCTTGTCTCTCTCTCTCTCTAACCTACTGAACATCGCCGACCACCTGAGATGCAGGTGACGGAGATGCAGGCCGCCGGAGATGCAGGAGATGTATCTATAATAATCTGGTTATTTTGTTTTTGGTGATGGTGGATCGAAGGGGTGGATGTTGATGGAGATGTTGGAGACGGTGGAGTGGTGATGGTGGGTCAGGCGATGGTGGAGATAGTGGGTGGTGATGGTGGGTCTAACGATGGTGATAGAGAGGTTGTGATGGGTGTGACGGTGGTGAAGGATGACGGTCCGATGGGTGGTAGTAGAGGTGAGGGTTTAGGGTGTAAAGTGTTGACCGATTGTTGTGGTGAACGGAGGTGGTGGTTGTGGTGAACAGAGGTGGTGGTGGTGGTGCTGAATCTGTTCTATCCAAAGGTTGACCGATTGTTGTGGTGAACGGAGGTGGTGGTTTAGGGTGTAAAGTGTTGACCGATTGTTTTTCTCTTGATCATCAATTGTTGTTGGGGGTTTTTGATATTTTTGGTTTTGGGGATTTTTTTTTTTTGGGGGGGGGGGGGGGGGGGGAGGGTTTGATTTGGTATTTAGGTTTTTTTATTTTTGGGGGTTTTTGATGCAAGCAGCAGTGAGCAGAGGAGGTGGAGGTGGAGGTGGAGGTGGAGGTGGTAGTGGCGGTGGAGGGTGGTGGCGGTGGCGGTGGAGGGTGCTGGTGGTGGTGAAGGGTGGTGGTGACGGTTAAAATAATAATAATATTTTAAATTCTTTTGTTTTATTTTTTAAATACTATTAAATAAATGAGGTAAAAAGACTAAAATACCATTGAGTGACCAGATTTAACAAACAAAAATTAACTGGGTTTGGCCTAAAGGACATAACGTGCAAGATTTGCAAACATTAAGGACAAAACTCATTAATTTTAAAGACAAATGACAACGCCTGCAATTTGGGACATACATAAAGGACAAAACTTGTAATTTACTCATTTAACTCTATTTTTCCGCTTTAAACCTTCAAAACGGTTGAGCCTGCCCTACATACAACTATGCAAAGTATTAGACCAATTTATTTTCCTATTTAAGTAAACATGTTTCACATGAATGTTAATAAATTCATTTATACCAATATAAATAGAGGTAATTTATAGGAGGTTTATTATTAAAGGTGGTGAACTCAACATTAAAGCCACTAAAACAATATCGTAGTATTAATCATTGCTCATGGTTGGTTCATAGTTTCAAGATAATCACGAAAGTATGCATTACATTTATGGATGGGGGATAGTGCACGGTCCTCCCAACCGCCGGAGTGTTCTCACTCCGCAAGCTAGCCACCCAGTAAGGCCATGTCTGGCGGTAAATCTCCTACCGTAGGGGCTTTTTGGGCTGAGGACTTGACTCGAACCCGCCACCTTAGGGTTAGAAAGGAGGCTGGTGGCCACTGGGACACCCCCAGTGGTTATTACATTTATGGATGGTCATTAAATAGCCATCTTTAGTAAAGGAATAACAAAAATTCAGTGTTCCCCTAGGTATTTCAATACATTTGAGACATGTTCTTCATGTTCCAACCATCTCAATCTCAATGGTTGTAATATATGTTAGTAAAATGGTTAAGAAAGGATACATGATACATCTTTAATGCACAACTAGGATCACAAACAATAAGATGTTTACCTAATTTAGAGTTGTTGGTGTTGTATTAGGAGGATTGTATTGGCAATTCATGCACATGACTTACTACTTAAATGATGTTTATCAAAAGACGTTCATAACTTACCATGTAACGTGAGAATGAATGGATGGCTTACTTGCTACATGGTGAGTTGGCCATACGTTTGGGTTGACATGCATAGCTATCCTATCGAACCAGCATACCATCCTAGGGTTTTGGACCTTCTTAATATACCCAGGATAATATACTCGTTGTTGATGTTCACATGTTCTCGTCATATTGTAAGTTAATAACGTCTACATGTTATTATGGCCTTATTAAGATAGTGACGATGTTAACAAGACAATATAACATTAATAGTCTACAATGCTTGATTATACATGTTTTTCCAAGTGATGAAACAACATGGTGAAAATACAAAAATGAATCCCTAGTTACTACATGTTATTATGGCCTTATCATGATAGGTTGATAAAGACACCTAGTAGAGCTCTTAGTTTAGACCTTTTCCAGCACTTGCTTTCCTCATTATGCTCTTAACATCAGTCATTAATTTATTAATGTTAATGTCATAACATGTTGTGGACCTTCATAAATTTCCATATAATGAGGAATGTTAACCACCAATGATATGTTTAACATAATGTTGTTGGTACTAACTGCAGTTTCATTACAAACTACAAATTGGTCGTGCTAATTGTTGTTTCATAACAAATAATTAGTATATTGCTAAAAGGAATAAATAATAGTATGTGAAGGTGTAATATATACACTTATTTACGTTGGAAAAAGAAGGTTATCACCACTTCAAGGTGGTTGTTGAAAACCATCTAAGAACCATGATATCCCTCAATAATGAATACATTATACATAACCTAATAAAGGGGTTAATTATTCTAAAAAACTTCTAAGGGTGGAGGGTATAATCCTCGGGGAGTTGTGCGGTGACTCAAGTCACCGAATCGGTGACTATACCCTCCCTTCAAACGCATTCGGTGACTATGAGAGAGAGTCTCAAAATCGGTGACTATACACCGATGTGATTGATGTTGATTGATGAGTATTTTTGACCGTTCGACATTTAATATTTTGACCGTTAATTTTTTTGAACGTTTTTTTATTACCGTTTGACACACAATTTTTATATAAACTCAAATTTTCAATCCTTTTTAACACACAATTCTTACAAAAAAAAATCTCTTTCTAGACCCACAAACACCATAGATAAACAAAACAAAGGTGAACCCAAGAAAAAAGGTTCCGCTAGCCGAGGATCGGATTCAAGAAAAAAGGTTTCGCAAACGAGACAAGGTGATTGTAGAGGTCCAAGTGCACCGGTTCAAACCTCCTACGGATATTCACCAACCACTCAACCTCAATTTTATTACCCTCAAACTCACCCATCTTTTTTCACCCAACCTACTTTTCCACCACAAATATTTTCACACCCAAGCTTCACAAACGAGTTCGATCCATTTGGATTTAGGACCCCGCCAATTCAATCACCAAGAAAGAATGTCGAGCGCCCACTTCCTATCTACGATGATGTAGAGGTTGTCCCCGAAACACAACATTTGGATGTAGATAGTGGCGAGGACGAAGAAGAATATGTGGATGAAGACGATGATATTGGTGAAGCAAGTGACCCGAAACAAAAGGGAGTCAAGGCGGAGCGTCAAACTTGGGCGAAAACACATGAAGAAGCCTTAGCCAAGACATGGGTTCATTGTTCCTTAAACAAGAAAAAAGGAAATGCACAAAAAGGGGATAGTTTTTGGAAAAAAATTCTCGTCCATTACAACGAAACGGTCGGCGGAAGTACTCGAACAGTTCATCAAGTACGTTCAAAATGGATCCCTATGTTGAGTAAGATAAATCACTTCAACAGTCTTTGGCAACAAGCGGTAATTTTCCATAACATTTAAAAAATAATTTCCATTAAATTGTTTATGTTTAAATTTTTTTTACTTTATATTTGTTATCTATGTAGGATCGTATTCGTGGTAGTGGTGTTTGCGACCTCGACGTCATGAATAGGGCTTTAAGTGATTTCAAAAAAAAATATCCAAGTGGTTTTCAACATATTGAGGCATGGGAGGTCGTTCGTAAACATGACAAATGGGCAACGGTACCATTGTTGGGTGAAGATAGTGAAAGTTCGGGACAAAAAAGAAAGTCGCCCGATGCGGGTACACCGGGAACTGAGTCACCGATCGATATACCGGACATAAACGTAGACCCGTCACCAACAAGACAAAAAAGGAAAGACAAGAGGCCCGCATCATCATCAAACGATAGCCAAGAGGCCCTCACCGAGAAGCTCGCCCAATACACTCTTTTGAAAGAACAAGAAAAAGCACGGGCGATAGAGTTGACGAATATACGAAAGAAACGCGAGGAAGACACCATAGCGTTAGTGGCGGAACAACGCGAGGCGGTGAAACAACTCATGTATGATCGGGATTTGAGGACATTTACTGAGTCACACGACCATGCTCCACCCGAGATGTTGCCGTTTATTCTCGCGAGGAAACGAGATATCGCAAAAAAAATATAATTGGCCATGCAATTTCTAAATATTAGTTTATTTTATGGTTTAATTTTTTAATTTTAAATGTAATGTGTTTTTTTTAATTTTAAATGCAATGTGTTTTTTTTATTTTATTTTAAATGTAATGTGTTTTTTTAAGTTTTAAATGTAATCTGTTTTTTTTATTTAGTTTAAAAAATGTTTTAATTATTTATGCATAGTTTGTAATTTTTAAATAAAAAATATATAACTCAAACACCCTAGGGTGTTTGACTATACCCTCTGATTGAGTGCAAAATAGGGAGTGGAATGGGAAGTTGAGATGGCATAATATTATTGGCTAGGATTTCACTCAAACACCCTAAGGTGTTTGACTATACCCTCCACCCTAATTGTAAGAAGTGTAAGAAAGCTTTATAGAGTGACAAGTGTCCAATAACCTAAAACCTAAACCCACTACACCACCACGCAAAACCGAAACACCCACCCCCAACGCCACGCCACTGCCACCCAAAAACCTAACACCCCCTACCCCACGACCACCCAAAAACCTAAACCCCCACCCCACCTCGGCAATTTTTTTTTTTTTTTTTTGTGGATGAGATGGGGAGTTAGGTTTTTGGGTGGTGGTGGGTGTTTAGGTTTTTTTTTTTAAGTGGGTTTTTTTTAGAAGCCTTTGTACACTTCTTACTTTAAGGAGTCTTTGTATCTGATCCTAATCCCCTAATAAAGTTTAACAAAGATTTACTTAATAATTGGTCGTAGAGACATGAGTAAAGTAGTCTTAATTGATGGTATCCATTATCTTTATCTAACTTTGTGATGACTACATAAGCTTTCCTCTTTAACATTCGTTGTATCTACCCGTTGTTTTTCATGTATTTTTTAAATATTAAAGTGTCCTTATGAACAATATCATTTATTAATTATCGCAATTCGGATTTTGTATCAGACATTTCTACTTATTCTATAGTTTTTTTTAACACAATATTACATAATATTGAACTAGTTTGTCATAAAGTTCTAAGTTAAGCAAACAATTACATACATAATCACTTCATTGGACTATGGACGGGTTTTGTTGAGGCGCAAAACAGAAAACTCAATAGTTGGGGGGGGGGGGGGGGGGAGAGAAGGAGGGACATTGTTAATTCATCATGTCATATCGAATGAAAACGAAATAACCACAACAACTTCCGGTTACTGCCGAACTTCTGACTGTATGTCATTTTCAATTAATGAATAACTAGGTTAGAACCCCGTGTATTACACGTGTTGAATAAATGTAATTTTATATACTAAATTAAAACAGTTATTCTTTAAAAATCTCGTTTATTACACGAGTTGAACAAATGTAATTTTATATATTAAATAATAAAAAAATTTATCTCTAGGAACCCTATGTATTGTACTGAATAAATGTAATTTTATATATCAAATCAGTGGCGGATCTAGGATTCGCGCCAAGCGGTAACGTTTTATAAATAAGCGGTAACGAAATATAAAAAAGGTCAATTTTTTCCAAAATTTACACTAATTTTACACTACCGCCGCAGCGCCAAGGGGTAGCGGACATTACCCCTTGTTATACACTAGATCCGCCCCAGTATCAAATAATAAAAATTCGTGTATTGTACGGGTTGAATAAATCTAATTATATATACTAAAAAAATTTTATCTTTAAAAACACTGTGTATACACAGGTTAAATAAATGTAATTTTGTAACCTTGTATACCGCAAGTGGGACGAATATATACTAAACAATAAAAAAGTTATATCTTTAAAAACACAATGTATTACACGGGTTAAATAAATGTAATTTTGTATAGTAAATAATATGCTATTGGATTCATTTAAAAAATTATTAATTTGGTTCGGTTTAATTCGAATCAAATCACAAACTTGGTCAAGTTAAATACGAATTGATTAGAACCCCAATTTGAAAAATCAAAAACAGAATTATATTATTAGCTTCTCTTCCTAATTAGTGTTTAATAAGTTATTTTGTATATTTTGTTTGTACTTTAATTTTTTTATATGAGCGTATTATTGTTTTTTTAAGTTTAAGATTATTGTTTTGTGTTATTATTTAAAAAATACCTTTAATTTATAACTTAAATTTGAAGATAATATATTATTAGAAAAAATAGAATGATTCTATCTGACATTCAAAGTAAGATAAGATTTAATATTAATTGATTATTTATTATTTAATTAATTGATATAAGTATGAAAAGACAGGAAATTACAAATGTAGACGCCTTCAATGAATGACACGTGTCACTTATTGGTTTCTTTTATTATAGTAGATAGATTAATGAATAATGACACATTTACCTGATCTATAACCCTTAGAGCATTTACATTCAATTTTTTTTATCCATATCCATATAATTATACTAAAAGTAACTACTTTTTCTCTATCATTTTCAATTAATAATATATTTTATACGTTTATCATTACCTTTTTTTTCTCTCTTCCACTCACAACTACTTCTAAAAATATTAAAACATTTATAAGGGTGAACAATGTTTCCCATATATTTATAGATGAATAGTAACATAACCACTAAAACCATTTCGTGAGTGATGTGGCTTGGTGCATGAGGGGGGAGCGGGCATGCAATAATTCCGTCTAAGCGGGGAAAGATGAAGAATCTTACTCCGAGATGAAAAAGACATACGAGAAAGGAATGGATTAGACGAGAAAATATGTGAGAGGGACCCATCCTTGGACATCAATGGAGACCTTGGTTTGGAGATTGTCTTACGGCATCCCCAACCAGGGATGTTAGTAGTAACACAAAAAAGTGTAGGTATTTTCCACATCATCAATTCATCATATTAAGTCCCTCTTCAATTTATCATCCATCAAAGGAACCTTACTTCTTCATAATGTAAGGAATATTACATCAAGGAAGCTATTCAAAGTTGCAAAACCAAAGTTGTTAGCTGTACATGAAGGTGTGTTACTAAAGAAACCATCACTAGTGCTCTAGTGGTGGCAACGGGTATTTAAGTTCCATATATGATGGGCCCGAGTGAGTTTTCCTCTCCAGCTCTTAAATTCAAGTCTGGGTGATAGGGATTTCTCATTGAGGGTTTTAAATTGAGAATCTATTGTGCGAAGGGGCTCTCTATCACGGACACGGTTAAAACAACGTATGCTAGATCTTCCGACATTCGCGAATAATTCACACCGTTCAAAAAAAAAAAAAAACTAAAGAAAGTATCATTTTGGGGTTTAATTATGATTATGTAAAGTTGTATTCCCAGGCCTATATAGATAGAGTATGCTGTAATTGTATGTTGTTTTGTGGTTTCCATTTGTAGCAAACATCACATTTTGTTTGGTGTAAATGGATTCCTATTAAATGCAATATTATAAACTGGAGAGACAATCTGTATAGGCTTCCTACTAAAATAAATTTAAGAAGAAGGAATGTGGACATATCTTCTTCTTTGTGACCATTTTGCGAAGACGCCAAGGAATCGGTCGAACATTTTTCACTGCTTGTTCAGTTACTCTAAGAGAGTGGTCGGCTTTCAGCGATTGATGCAACATCCCGCCTCTCTATCTTTTTTAATTTAAAGATACTTTAGATATGCACAAACTCATGAAGCGTAGTAAGGAGGAGAAGATCATCTATGGGTTGGCTTTGATAACATCTTGGTGCATATGGAAAGAGATGAATGAACAGTGGCGGACCTAGGATTTTTTTCCAGGGGGTGCGGAAATTTTTTAAAGATTTCAGACCTCTAGCTATATAAAAAAATCGGTTCATTGCGGGTCGGATCGGGTCGGGTCCATTTCAATTCTCAAACAATCAAACCCTAGTTCCTAACTTCCTATCATATTAACAAACAAAAAAACATCAAAGTTCAAGCCATCCCTACTTTTATTTCTCTTAATCATTCAATAAAAGAACAAAAAAAAACTTATCTATAAACATACTTTGGTCTTTAATTAGAATAATCCGACGAAAAAAAGTGGTTCAACCCCTTTCCTCTTGAGAAATCGCGGCATAACTTCCCTACTCATTGTTCATTCCTAATCCTATCACATACAAAATAAACAAGGATCTTCAAGTGTTCAACCATAGCCCATGTTCCTTAATTTTCAATTTAAAATTTTGAATTTCAAGCCCTAGTAATTATTATTTGCCAACCAACAATCATATAATCAACAAACATGTTTGCAAACCAAAATTTTGAATTTCAAGCCCTCGTAATTATTATAAGCCCTAGTAAAAAATATGAACCTGTCAGGGGCGGCCTGAATTAACCAGTTTGCAGCCGAAATTTTGCAGTCGCCGGCCGGAATTATGTTGTCGTTGGGCGCTGAAGTGAGGCAGAGGGAGGGCGGGAGTCGCTGGCAAGTGGCAGCGATTTGGGTTTTTTTTATTATGTGGACTGGTTTGTTTAACA
>JARYGA010019708.1:0-19581 GCA_030545235.1 Helianthus tuberosus | reverse complement strand
TGTGAATATTTAAATTATTGTAATGAGTTTTTGCTATAAGTTAACCGTCCCCTATTGTGATTATGCTTCTAACCTATTATAATTAGGTGTCCAACTTATGGATATTGTTGTCAGAAAACTACGAACAAGAACCTTAAGCACACCCATATACATGTGATGTAATTTTATGATTTTAGTGTTCTCAGAACTATAGTCCATGTTAATACTAATAACACCAGAAAACGTGCATTGACAACCAGCACGTGTTTAACTTTTTGATACTTTTGGTTTTCTGACGCCAATAATGGCTGTGGCCCTACTTAGCCGAGTTCAAAGGGTCCCACTGTATATGGGTGTGCTTTAGGTTCTTGTTCGTAATGTTATGACCCCAAGATCTATGGATGTAGATTCAGAAAAGGGTAGTGGTGTAGCTTGTTGCCCGTTTACCATCTATCTCGATGTAAATTAAAATATTAGATTACTAAGTCCCAATGAAAGAAATAATATTATACAAAATATGTGTAATAGGAGAGCAATTAAACTTCTTTTTTTCTATTGTTTAATTTATTCATTAATGAATAAATTATATATTGCAATACTTGTTGCGTAAAAAAATAGGATATCAATCACAATACTCATGCAGAATTGCTGATTTGCTTCAATGATGTTTTCCAAAAATGCTCTTCGAAAATATGTAATGTATCAATTGCACATTTATATCGAGTCTGTGAGCAAGGCATTTATATCGTTCAAGTATATAACTTGTGGGATTTCTTATGCTTTGTAGCGGGTTTTCTATCAGTATCGGTTCGGTTTATTATAGCACTGGTATGATACCGGCAGGGTCGGGCCTGAGAATTCATGTACCTTGTTCGAATTTGAAAAACCGTGCACTTAAGCCTTACCGAAATTGGGTATTGGGCTCATTAAAAGTCTAAACCTAATGTCAATAGGCTAATAATTATTCTAAACCATAAAAATAGTTTTGTGAGTCTATGTTGGTGTTTGTATGGGAATATCCTATTAATTTATTTATTTTTACATATACATATCGGAGTTTTTTAAAAAATAACGTGTCTTTCGAAATATCGGGCCCTAGCCGGTGGTCCTCCCCGCCCGCCTTCAGGGCCGGCCATGGATACCGGCTCGATATAACAATTGGATAAGATATGCTCGACATGATATTAACACGTGTTTTACATTGATCGAAAACTATAAAAATGTATACCAGTACCGACACCAATGTTGTGGCTAGTATCGGTTTGATCTGTTACTCACCATTACTGTACCGGCACTCATTATAGCCAATGTGCCGCCATGTCGAGACAGCCATAAAAACAAATAAGGTACTGGTACTGATTTTTTTTCGGACGACATCGGTTTGGCTAGCATTGTAAAGACAAAAATCAACTATATTTCTATTTGTACATAAAATTAAGCACGTCGCAATTTATAAAACATTATTATATTGCTAAGATATGCCATGTCAAGAAAACCATAAAAAACGAATACGGTACCGGTACTGATACTTTTTGAACGGTATATATTTGTTTCTCATGGCAAAGAACAAAAAACAACTATATTTGACCCTTATCATAGACTAAAAAACAAGTCACGACGGTAGATTCGGAATTTGTAAGACGTTATATTATATAACTAATACAACGAAAATGATAAACACGTCACTTCATAAAAGAAAAAAAACTAAAATGTGACGTAGCTTTGATGGCATGTACATTTGTGGTCCGATCACTTGTATGTTACTATTTATAACTTGGTTTTAAGTAAAGTTTATTTTTGGACGTAGATAAAAAAAAATAAACACGTCACAATGCATACTTGAAACTTTTTAAAACATCGAATATAAGTAAAAAAATAGAATATACTTAAAAGTGATTATAACATTAAAATACTATAATAAAATAAAAAAACGTTCGCATAGTAAAGAAACGCCCGCATAAATTGTATAATGTGCATTAAAAACTTAGTGAATGTCACGTGGGTTCGATGACGCATTTTAGAGTACTCAAACTATTAATCCTATATGACTTGTTTTCAATACCTGGCGATTCTAATTACTATCCTTGACATTTCAGGCCTAAACATCATGCTTACCTGTAAGTATAAAACTTAACAAACAAACATTAAATATCATATTCGAATGGTGATAATTTCACCATTCGACCTGTTTGATCCGATTGTCCATTTGATCCATTCTTGGCTTACCATTTTTGCATTTCAAACTAATCTATATATTTTTTATCGCCATAATGTAATTCAACACGAGTTTTAACACGTTATGACTTACGCCATTGGGTCTCCTATTCATATTTGTTTGTCTAATCACTAACATCTGGTTTACTTTGCCAGGTAGAGGATCATGTACATTAATCCAGAAGTGTGAGAAGTGTAATATAACACTATATAACACCATATAAACACCGTACAACACTATGTAACACCATATAACACTATGTAATACTATATAACATTATATAACAAATATAACACTATATTTTGTCTGATAGAATGTCTATGATAGATGTATAGTGTTATATATTGTTATATGGTGTTATATGGTGTTACATAGTGTTATACGGTGTTTATATGGTGTTATATATAGTGTTATAATACACTTCTGAATTAATGTACACTATCTCTACCCTCTTTGCCATTTCACTTATTTGACCCCTTTTGTATAATTCGTTGGTTTACCACCAAAAACTCATTTTTACTCGTTCGGCCCATTTTGGTTAGGTCAGCAAATGTTTACACCAAAAACTCATTTTTAGTCATTTGACCCATTTTGGTTCGCGTCAGCAAGTGTTTACCTCCAAAACTCATTTTTACTCGCTCGACTCATTTTGGTTCGCGTCAACAAGTATTTACCACCAAAACTCATTTTTACTCGCTCGACCAATTTTGTTTTGTGTCAGCAAGTGTTTACACTAAAAACTCATTTTTACTCGTTTGACCCGTTTTAGTTCCCGTCAGCAAGTGTTTACACCAAAACTCATTTTTTTACTCGTTTGACCCGTTTTGGTTTACACCTAGGGGTTTAATTCTAAAATTCTTTATTTGATCACCAAAGTGGGATCTAACATAATCTTTACCCATTTTGACTCATTTGGTCTTTACCATGGGTCTCGACTTTAACAAGTCATTGTTTATTTCCAACTACTTCAAATTTCTTATATAGTGATCCTATTATAAGAGGTGTAAGTTTTACTTACCTCACATCCGGTCATTCTTTCTCACGTCTTTGACCCGCTTGACTCATTCATTTCCAAGCTTGTCAAGAGTCAAACTATCATATAAAATCCACAAGATGATTAGATTATTCATCCAATATCATGACCATCAGACCTCATGGACTTTTATACTATATTTCTCATCCAATTCTATTATAGGCCAATTTGACTTTTAAAAGTCAAAGTGCCAATTGACTTATAAAATGCACTAACAAGTTTAATATAATTTATTTAGACATATTATCAAACACTTGGTGAGCATCATTTTTAGGCTATCATTTTAGCAAACTTTGCCATACGAAATCACCATGTTTCTTTCAATTCAACAAATTAATATATTTCTCAACATCAAGTTAACATAAAATTTCAATTATCATAAGCTAATTCATCATTCTGACTAATAACCATGGTTAGGTTAATTATCAGATAACTGTCGGCTTTAGCCGTAGGTGAACTTAAGCTAATTTTAGTTAGTAAATTTAAGTAAACTTCCGTTTTGCTCTCTATGGTTTGGTTGTTTTAACGATTTTGCCCCAATCCTTTAAAATAGCCATTTTACTTCCTGATCTATGAAGCTTATCTCTATTTCACTCCCCGCCCCTAACGCCATCCAAAATGTTTGTTAAAAATAAGGGCAATTTGGTAATTTTATATATAATGAGAAGGGTTTTTCAGTAACTTTACAAAACGAATTTAATTGTTAATAATTATAATCATTAAAAAAACATTCCTCACTTCATCACCCTCCTCTCACTCTGTATCTCTCTCTTTCTCCCTTTTGTAACAACCACGAGTCATCACCTCCTTACATCCAACTGTCGCTTCAATGGTAATTACTGGGGTCAACCGTCTCTTGTGTTTGAGCAAGATCTGAAAGCAGATCTGAGCCCCTTGTTTAGAACTCGAAATAGATCTGAGCCCCTCGTCTAGAACTTGAAATGATCTGAGCCCCTCGTTTAGAACTCAAAGAAGATTTGGTGGTGGCAAGTGATTGTGGTGGTGGTGGCAGGTGGTAGAGAAGGTAAAGAAAGAGAGAGAGAGAGAGAGAGGTAGGGAAGTGATGATGTTTAACAGAAAGTATAGTAGTGGATGATGGTGGTAACAGGCTGGTGGTGGTGGTGGCCGGTTGGTGGTGGTTATCTTCTTTGCATTGTTTGGTCTCTGAAAGTGTTTGATTTAGATGATATTGTATTTAAATGTGGGTTAAACATATTATTTAAGTATAAAAGTGGGTTAAATAGATTATTCAAGTATAAAAATGGGTTTTGTTTTATACTTAAAATTACCAAAATACCCTTTCAATTAGCATATAATATGGATGGAGTTAAGGCCGTGGAGCAAACTGCCGACAAAACCGGAACATCAGGGAGTAAAATGACTATTTTTAAAGGATTTGGGCAAAACCATTGACGTCGCGCGAAGCTATACAACTTTGTACAGTGAACTTCGCGTGTGAACTGGGTTTTAATATTTATAAAAATGGTTTATACCTTAACATTAAAACACACACAAAAGAACAAGTGTATCCCGTCATTTATATGTAGTAAAGTATTGGTAAGAGCCAGATATCGATCCATGGAACACGGGCGGAGTAGAGTACTAAATCTTTGTCATTGATTTACCAGAAAAAAAGATATGTGAATGGGTGTTTAACTAAAATTATCTAAATCCATATTTAAAACATAATAGACTCCAAATATGAAAAATATATTATTATCTTGTTTTACAAACAACCTAAACATGTTATTTACATCAGATATGTCACAAATGCACTTAACCAATTTTCCAATTGCAAAACAGTTAGTCATCCGCTAGGAGTTTTCTAACATGATGATCCTTCGGAAAGTTAACGCGATAAACACACGTTAACCACCTAAAATCATTCTTTAGCGAGCTATTGATATTCATTCATGTGAACCCTTAAAGATAGATTAGTCATCCGCTAGGAGTTTTCTAACCTCACTTATCAAAGAAAGCAATACCGATGGTCACAATACAACCACGAGGATAAGCATTTAAGTAGATCATATAACAAAATATTTCATCTTACAAGCCTTGAACACAAACCTACCAAGTTAGCAATTTCACCCAAAACTACTAAACAAAGATCATAAACCACGTCAAGAACATGTAACAACACCATATAATTCGTTAGAACCCTTACGTGCAAGAAAGCATTCTTAATCAAAATAAGATTTATCTTTGATAAAACCTATACCCCTCTCGAGTCTCATGGTGTAAACAAGTTTACAAACAAATGATTAATCAAGGAATTATTAACAATCTTCACTAACCACAGATTCATTATCCAAGACAATCAAACATAATCAAGAATCCAACATCAATGAAACATTCATCATATAATCATGAAGATCCAAACATGAAAAAGTACTAGAGATTCATACAAATGAGATTACAACATAAAGATCATTCATAAAACAAGTTCATCACTATTATTACACAATACTACAATAAACATAACATAGAATATCAACTCAATACTTGAATTATGATCAGAAATACATGTATAAGAACAAGGAATCGAACCATAAACAAGCAAGGAATTGATGGCTTGGATCGGTTAAGCTTCCACTCAATCTTGAGGCTTCAAATCGGTCTGATTAAGAAAGGTTTGGAACCCAGAAATCGCCCAGAAACTTGGAGAAAAACCCAACACCTTGATCAGTAGCGAATGCTGCTATTTATAGGAAGTTTTCAGTTTGGCACCGTCGTGCACTTGAAAGTGCACGATCGTGCAGATCCAGTTGTCGGGTGACGTTATTTATTCGATCGGGTCAGAAAAGTGGACTAGTGGACAACTTGGTTCCGGCCATCAGATCGGCACACTCATGCATCTGGCCGCACGGTAGTGCTGTATCATCAGAATTGTATCAAAATGCCATCAGAATGTATGGTCCAGGTAGTGCACGGTCGTGCACGAACTCGCACGGTCGTGCGTTCCGAGTAAACAGCGGCACCGCCTCTTGCACTGGTAGTGCTTCCGGGGTCGGAGATCATGCACGGTAGTGCATGTGGACCGCAAGGTCGTGCGTGATCTGGTAGTTCACCAGAATTTTGCCAATTTCACCATAAATGTCCTTGAATCGCCCCGTTTTCACCGGATTTGTCTTTTGCACATTGTTTAAGACCTGAAAATAGAAAAGTACCTGATTTGGTACCTAAACATCGCAGTTTTGGTAAAAAACGCTTAAAACGGAAGTAAATTGTGGGGTAAAAACATCTATAATTTAACGTATATCAACCATTAAAATGACTAAACCACAGGGAGCAAAATGGAAGTTTACTCTAAATTTAATTATATCTCAAGTGTAATAAAAATATATATAGTCATTTTAATTTATATATGAAAATAAACTAAAATTGATATGTTATTTATAAAAAAATATATAGAGTTAATTACACAAATGGGTCCTGTGGTTTATACCTAATTTCTCCTTTGGGTGCTAACTTCTTTTTTAACAGGTTTAGGTTTTATGGTTTCAATTTTGTAACACCTTTGGGTATTAACACCAAAATTTGTTAATTAATGACTAAAATACCCTTGCATTTTTTTTAAGTTTATCAATGTAACACATTTGCGTACTAACACCTAATTTTATTTAGGTTTAAATCAATTTTATAAAATCTATATATTTTTTTATTTTCATCTTTTTATTAAATTTCTTATTTAACATAAAATCTACTTGTTACACCAATATTTTAACATAAAATCTACTTGTTACACCAATATTTTTTTAAATAGATTTTTTAAATAAAATCTACTAGCTATATAGTTTTATGTAAATTAAATTTCTTACTTGTTTTAAATAATGTAAACCTTACTCGTTTTCAATTTTGGATAGATATGATTGATAATAATAAATATCTTTCATGTAAAAAAAATTAAGCCTTTTTTAACTTGTTTTTTGTTCATTTACTTTTTACTATTTTAGAAAGATGTTTAATTTACATAAAACTATATACTTAGGTATTTTAGATAAAACTATATAGCTAGGTATCTTAGATAAAACTAAAAAAGTTTAAGCCTTTTTTAAACTCGTTTTTGTTTTTGTAAAAAAAAAAGATATTTAATTTACATAAAACTATATAGCTAGTAGTTTTTACTAGTGTAACTAGCAGATTTTATGTAAATTAAATATCATTCTAAAATAGTAAAATGTAAATGAACAAAAAAAACGAGTTAAAAAAGGCTTAATTTTTTTACATGAAAAATATTTATTATTATCAATCATATCTATCCAAAATTGAAAACGAGTAAGGTTTACATTATTTAAAACGAGTAAGAAAGTTAATTTACATAAAACTATATAGCTAGTAGATTTTATTAAAAAAATATATATTTAAAAAATACTAGTGTAACAAGTAGATTTTATGTTAAATAAAAAATTTAATAAAAAAATAAATAGATTTTATGTTAATTAAGAGATATAATAAAAAGATGAAAATAAAAAAATAAATAGATTTTGTAAAATTGATTTAAACTTAAATAAAATTAGGTGTTAGTACCCAAATGTGTTACATTGATAAACTTAAAAAAATGCAAGGGTATTTTAGTCATTAATTAACAAATTTTGGTGTTAGTACCCAAAGGTGTTACAAAATTGAAACCATAAAACCTAAACCTGTTAAAAAAAATTAGTACCCAAAGGCGAAATTAAGTATAAACCACAGGACCCATTTGTGTAATTAACTCAAATATATATATAGAAAACAAGATTTTTTGTATTATATTACACATATTGTTTGTTAGGAAAAAAATATAAATAATGTTTTTTTTTATTGTAAATTTGGTTAATTCAATTATTTATATGCATATAACCATAATCAATCTTAAGTTCGTATTCTTGTTATTATATATATAGTTTATCATGGCCTTAGCTCTAGTTAGTGATTGGTATGAAGGAATAAGAGGCAGAATGAAATGGTCTATTACGGGTGAATGAAAAAAATGTGTTTAGTTGGTCAAGGTAATGAAACTACCTATTATAAGGCATTTCATCCCCTCAAATTCATTCCATCCGCCCCATGTTTTTTTTAGTCCATGTCCTCTCTCACCTTTCATCACCAACACAGCCCACTGCCACCAACATAACCACCACCCTCCTTCGCCGACCACCACCGCCACCCGTCGTTGCCACCCTCCGCCACCGACCACCGCTACCACCTACCACCACCACCGATCACCACCATTCACTGATGCCTTCACCGCCCTCCACCAGTGTCACACCCCAACCGATGGTGAAAACATCCGAGTGAGACGAAATAGATTGCTCATTGCACACAACACTAAAGTGACAATAGGATTAAGATAAACTGATTTCATTTCATAATAATTGTCAAAGTTGATACAACATTTAAAATCTAAGATTTCTAGGTGTGTATCTAAGGCATTGTCGCTACGCCCAATCTTAAGTTCATCAACATCATCCTGCAACATGTTTAAAAATACATGGTTCAATACAAACGTATTGACGAGTATACAAGTTTTGATACATAGCGTAATAGTAAAAGTTTAAACGAATCCACATGGCAAACTAGCTATTCAAGATAAACATTTAACTGGCATCTGAACAACAAGTCAACCCAAGGTTTAATGCAGGTAAAAGAATCTTAACATGACCCAACGTTCACAGGCGGTGCGTTACTCCTATAGCGCTATACATGTTAAGGGTAGGCTCGTACGAAGTTAATGACAAGTTCAACACAAAACGTACAAACCCAGATTAAAGTATCAAGTATAACGTATGCATGCATGTATTGGTTTATTCGTGCATTTTGTATAAAAGTATAAGTGTAACTGTGTGGGTTTATAAGTTAACATATTGCACCCAAAGTGTGATATTGAAAAAGGGAATACGAGTATACTCACGGTTTTGCTAAATCTTCAGTAGTAATCCCGTGAGCGTAGTTTTGGCAGGAGTAGGTGGACGTAGTACATGAACACCGAGGTTATGGTGGAATTAGTACAGGAACACCGAGGTTACCCTACAGGGCAAACGAAGGCTTGAGTTGGAGTTGCGGAGTTTAGTTACAGAATTTAAGTAATTAGTATAATATAAAATAATAGATAAAATAAACAGAAAGGGTATTCTGTTCTTGCACTTGTCATGACACGGATATTTATGTGGTTTTGCGGATCCAAGCTTGCCCGACATAATCAATGACAAGGAACACAAAAATCAGAATAACGGGAACGAAAATACGAACTGTTCGGACGAGTGTGTCTGGAACGGATGTGCCATTCGTACGAATGTGCCATCCATACGAAAGGGACTATTGGTAAACAGATTCTCGTTTTGAACGTTTTAACTATTAAACAGTTATGTCCGTGATTTCTGTTAAGTTACTTAGTTATAATAATAGTATGTTAGTAGTCCAGAATATTCATAAGTCTCATAGAAGTCATGCATGGAGGTTTAACCTCATTATAGTTCACCAAAGCACAAATCAGTTAACTTAGTTAACTTACCGGTTGGTCATGAATACGAAAAGGAAATAACAGAATTTAATAAGCCAAACAACCGAACAATGTACCACCCAGGTGTACCAACACAACATAGAAAGGTAATCGTAAGTGTCGTGGGCTGGACGAGGTTCACTTGTTCTAGGTCTAGGAAATTGTTTGGGTGTTCGTTACATGAGTTAAGTAAGGTGGTGGATCTAGATTGGAAACCAAGGTTCCCACAGAACACACTCTGATGTTCCAAAATTAACTATATGGAAGACAACAATCTGGATAATCATTCAACACTTGAAAATTGTCGGAACTTGGGAAACTGTCGCATCTATACGAACTGGACTGCCCATTCGTACGAAAGGGATGTCCCTTTCGGACGAATGTGCTTATCACTCGAACGACTGTGACTGTTTCTTAGGTAAATCAGTTCGGTTTTGTTTGAACTAATCACCAACTCAACTGGAATTGGCTCAATCTTGAATCCACAACTACTGACTTAGCTTGGGATCTCGAAGAACCTCAGATCCAGCTGAGTTCGAAGTTAAAAAGTTTATAAAAAGGTTTTTGAAAGATTACTTCACTTCCATCATGGTCCTCAACTGAGTTGAGTGTTTACATCAGCTGCCATGGCAAGGCTGATAAACCAGACGGAGATTTGTCAAGAACTCTTGTAAAAGTTTGATGAAAAGCAAAGAAAATTAGAAGAACAAGATGAAATCAGAAGTTTTCGAGCTAAGAACTCACTTAGGAGTGACTGATATGAACTCCAAATGATCTGCTCACTATTAGCTCGAGAGATAAATTCGGGTGTTGAAGGTTTGGAAGTGAAAGAATGGTCTTGTATTTATAGGGGAAGGTGTCAGTTTGGTGTGGATGCGCTTCGTGCAAACCGGGCCAGGCCCATTCGTATGAAAGTGCAAGGCCCAAAGGCCCAATGTTCCATTTTGCTAGATATTGACTGTTTTAAGCGTATAAGTGCAATGCATTAGTGTTGCGCATAAATAAAGGAATGTATAAATGTATTTTGCGTGTATGATAAGTATGAATACGCATTAATTTGCATGAAAAGATATCAAGTATGTATGTAACATGAATAATCAACACGTATTTATGAACAATGAATTAACGCAAGTATATAAAAGATAGAATGTCACACCCTGATATTTCCAACACAAACCGGTGGGCCCGGTGGGGAGTATCATGACGTAGTTGATATCATCATAGTCAATATACATAGAATAGCCCAACGGAAGTTTTGGAATAAAATTACTATTACAAACCGAAATGTTCAAAGTTCAAAATAATAAACAGACGGCTCATAATAAAAGATCCACAT
Organism: Helianthus tuberosus; assembly: GCA_030545235.1. Lineage (NCBI taxonomy): Eukaryota > Viridiplantae > Streptophyta > Magnoliopsida > Asterales > Asteraceae > Helianthus > Helianthus tuberosus. The sequence continues at coordinate 8,537 of JARYGA010019708.1, read as the reverse complement.
GCGGATCATAAAAATGTACAAAAATGTTCAACAAACTTAGGCTTATGTAAAGGATTTGCAAGATCCCCTTCTAACATTACCAAGCAGCTTCCAGTCTATTTCGTATTGTACCTGTACCTTAGTCTTTTGAAAATACGTCAGTTTACACTGGTAAATACAATTAACCGGCACATTTTGAAAGCATTTCCAAAATTGATTTAAGTACACAAGGCACATGAAAATCTTTTATAACTTGGGACAATTAAGAATTTTGATCTTGTATACAGTTTTACATGTTTGTCAATACATATGGGGCTCGGTATAGAAACCGAGACATGATTAACCGACACACCACTTATAAACCCACAAAGGAGTTATCCCAACTTGTGGGTAAAAATATTTTAGCATTCGCATCTATCGGGTGTATGCCTACACCCAGTGCTTAGGTCGTGGCCATTAGTAACTTAAATGAGCTGAGGATATCCAGGACACGGTCACGTTAACCCCCATTGTTTAAGTTATCAAACAAAACAGATTAAAACAGGTTATGCAGATTTGGTAGCCACAATCCGGCTAAGTGATCCCATACCCGACCAAGCGGTAATAATTTACCGTATCCCAAGCCCGTATAGGGAAAATAAGTTAAAAGTATTTACCTGAGCTAATACTCGATTCAAGTGCAAGATTTAAATAACTCCGCCATATTCATATTAAATAAGTGTTGGTATCATTTACTGGAAGGCTCTAGTTTGGAAGGATGGTAAAAATAACCAATTAGAATGCTAACGGGTCCTATTTAAGTCGTAGACTTAGACCGGCTAGCTTAAAGAGTGAAATACGGTACAATACGCTAGATTAAGCGATGACCGGATTAGAATGTAGTTTAAACCCATCAAGTATGAAGACTTGTATAAAATGGGTAAACTAATTACATTCTGGAAATTGAGATTAAAATGATAAGGTTAAACTCGTTCCGGTAAACTTATGTAAACTAGTTACATAAGTCGAACCGTACGCGTATAAGCATTAATGGGTAACCGGATGAGTCATGTACAAGTTCCATATGTTATTATACTTTAAACATGTTATAATATCAGTAGGATATCAACATGTATGCCTGTTAGGGTTTTAAAATCGAATTAAGCCTCATAAGGGCGTTTTGGTCATTTATCGACTTATAAAAGGAGTTTGCAAGTAAATTGATGTAATGGTCATAATCATTCTGAGAAAATAGTTAATTTATGATATAATATCAGTAGGATATCAAATATATGTGTGGTTTATGTTTTAATACCAAACTATGGACCGTAGGGGCATTTTGGTCATTTCACACATAGTTTGACAATTTATTTGGGATTCCGAGTTTATAACTTGTACCTACTGTAAAAACATTTAAATTGATTTATAAAATTAGTAGGTAACAAGTCTTGGTTGATAAGTATGGTTTAGAACCATACTATGTGCCGAAATGACGTTAAAGTCGTTTAATGACGATATTTGTGAAGTTTTATGAAAACTAATGCCAAGACCAGATTTAAATAGTTGAAATATGTTATTTATCATAACATATCAATAACTAAAAGGTTTTGTATGAATTTCATGTTTAAAAACCATTTTAGGTGCCATAAGGGCATTATCGTCATTTAAGAGCATAATACAAGAACTTGAAGTTAAACTCAGAATGTAATTTGACTTAACATCCCAAACAATCCTAATTATGATATCACATCAGTAGGTACTGAGTTTTTATAATGAAATTATGTTTAAACCCGTTTTAGATGCCAAAAGGGCATTTTGGTCCTTTAAAGACATAATTTATGATAATATATAAAAACTTAGTTTATGACCAGACTTATAACATCAAAATATGTTAAACAAGTTAACATATAAGTACATAATTCATTTGCATGTTTATTAATGTTTAAAACCTTATTTTTAAACAAAAGGGCATATTGGTCAACATTTAGTATAATAACGGAACTTGTAATAAAAACTCAGATTACTATATGACCATGTAATATAACCCCAGATGATTATATTACATAATAATATGGTCATAATGGAACCTTAAAACAGTAAGAAACTAATCTAATTCAGGTCAGAATCGAAAGTCAAAGCAGAAGTCAAACTTTTCGACTTTCGGTTGCGAACCGAATCTAAACCTGGAATTGACAGGCTGAACATGTTTACACATGTTCTAATAATTATTACCAAGTTATTAAAATGATAAAACATATTTTATAATACCTGCATTATCATATTTTAATTATTTTAAAAACTGACATGTCTGACTTTTTAATATTAATAACTTTGACCCGTCAATTGACCAAGTAAACGTGATTCTTAGGAGGTGCCCTTTTGAGGGCTTAACACCTACCTAATTATGATCACGTAGCCATGTTCGCCTCGAATAATGGCTGGACCATTAAGGTCTAAACCGAAAGTCAAAGCTTTTATCGAAAAAGCTTGACTTTTGGCTTTTAAAAGCCTATAAAATGAAAAGCAGGAGTTAGGGACACTTACAAAAGGTCCTAGCTCGAAAATAGAACTGATGTGGAGTCTCCCTTCAGTTGGGAATCTCCAGGAGGAAGAGAATAATGAATTTGAAGAAGGTGCAAGTTGTGAAGAGTGAACTTAACACCCATTTATAGTGAAAGATGGAGTCTCATGTTGCTACCAGGTGTCCAGGGGTGTCATGAGAGGCTAACAAGTGTCCTCATACGTGTCCCAAAACAGCTAAAAACCTTGGTAATAGTTCTGACTCGTTTGGCTATTTGTTTGGAGGCCAAGGCAAAATTTTCGAACTAGGCACCCCGTGGCGACCCACGACGGAATCAACCAAGGGGGCCGCGGGCCGCGGAGGCCTCCTTTGATGTTTCAGTTGTTGGCAGTTTTAGTCCTTAGGCAATTAACTCTTATATAACTTTCATATTTGGCATATTTGGCCCAATAACTCCTCAAAACCATTAGCAGGTATACCCGGGAGTATAACCAAACATCATAAGACTCTCAGTTCGTTAAAAGGTCACTCAGAGGTATGAATTAACATGTTGACGTTTTTAACCCTTCATATTAACTAACTTTCGAATTAAATCACAAACGGTTTCGTTCGCCCAACAAGTGGCTCGTTAATAGAATACGAACAACGTATAAGGTCATTCAGAGGCTTAGTTTAAGCATGTTGACACTTTTAGTCCCTCCACATTCATATTTTCATTGTTTGGCAAAAATAGTCCTTCCTAGTCAACGTTTGACACAATTAGGATTAGGGACACATGTCAACACATTATTGGACACGATTTTATGAGGTGTTACATAGAATTTCCATTATGATTCAAGTATCGGATTACAACGTATGAAATGAAGTATGAATACAAAGGAATACAAGTTCCCATAAATGGAAAGTACAATGAACTTGCTAAATAAGGAAGGTTACAAAAAGCGAGGCGTTACAGTCTCCCCTCCTTTAGAAAATTTCGCCCCGAAATTTAGGAAGATGCAACGAATAGATGCGGATATTTAGTCTTCATATCACTTTCGAGTTCCCAAGTAAACTCAGCGGCACGCTTTCCTTCCCATCGTACCTTATTAATAGGAATTCGATTGCGCCTCAATTGCTTGACACCTCGATCCATGATTTCGACATGTTTCTCCATGAAGTGTAGAGTCTTGTTGATTTGCAGATCTTCGAGTGGAACTTGAAGTCCTTCTTCAGCTAGACATTTCTTCAGGTTTGAGACGTGAAGGGTAGGATAAACATTGTTGAGCTCCTGAGGTAGGTCCAGTCGATACGCTACCTTGCCAATCCTTTCGAGAATCTTGAAAGGACCTATATAGCGAGGAGCGAGTTTCCATTTCTTACCAAATCGAACTACACCCTTCCAAGGGGATACCTTGAGAAGTACAAAGTCACCAACGTTGAATTCCAAAGGTTTGCGAAGCTTGTCAGCGTAACTCTTTTGTTGGTTTCTGGCTTTCAGCAGGTTGTCTTGAATCTGTAAAATCTTGTCCGTCGTCTTTTGTATAAGCTCGGGACCGGTGATTTGAGCTTCTCCGATCTCGTGCCAACAAATAGGCGAACGGCACTTACGACCATACAATGCCTCGAACGGTGCCACTTGAATACTTGCGTGGTAACTGTTATTGTACGAGAACTCGATCAGAGGCAAGTGCATATCCCAGTTGTCACCAAAATCGATTACGCATGAACGAAGCATATCCTCTAGAGTTAGTACGCTTGGTTTGACCGTCAGATTGAGGATGAAAAGCGGTACTAAGGTTGAGATGAGTACCCATAGAGGATTGAAATGTTTGCCTAAGATAAGACGTGAAGCGACCATCGCAGTCTGAAATGATGTCAATGGGGATACCATGACGACAGATGATTTCATTTGTGTAGATGCGGGCCAATTTCTCGATGTTGTAATCTTCACGAATAGGGAGAAAATGAGTTGATTTGGTCTATCGATCAATGATCACCCAGATACTGTCATGACCAGATGAAGTACGAGGAAGCTTAGTAATAAAGTCCATCGCAATAATCTCCCATTTCCATATAGGAATTTCTGGTTGTTCGAGCAAGCCAGAGGGACGTTGATGTTCAGTTTTAACCTTGTAATAAGTGAGACACTTCGAGACAAAAGTGGCGATATCCTTCTTCATTCCAAGCCACCAATAAGACGTACGCATGTCGTGATACATCTTATCAGCACCAGGGTGAATAGAATACCTTGATTTGTGTGCCTCCTTCATCAAAAGTTCTCGAAGGTTATCACGATTAGGAATCCAGACATGACCGAGGTGGTAAAGAATACCATCAGATTTAGTTACAAGACTCTCTTCAGCATCGCATTGCATCTCATTGTAGAGGTTACCCTCGTTAGCAGATGCATACTGAGCTTTACGAATGTGGTTTGGAGATCGTCTATGAGTTGGAAGCAACGAATACCCTTGACATGAGTTTTACGACTAAGTGCGTCGGCCACGACATTCGCTTTACCTGGGTGGTAGCGAATTTCGCAGTCGTAGTCGTTTAACAACTCTACCCAGTGATGTTGATGCATGTTCAGTTCCTTTTGGTCGAAGATGTGCTGAAGGCTCTTATGGTCGGTGAAGACCACACAGTTAGTACCATAAAGGTAGTGTCGCCATATCTTTAAGGTAAAAACAATTGCACCAAGTTCAAGGTCGTGCGTAGTATAGTTTTTGTCATGTATTTTGAGTTGCCTCGACGCGTAAGCTATAACCTTGTCCCACTGCATAAGAACGCAACCAAGGCCTGGGTTCGAAGCATCACAATACACGACGAAGTCATCGTTACCATCGGGAAGAGCCAGGATAGGAGCATTGCAAAGCATGTCCCTGAGTGTTTGGAAAGACTCCTCTTGTTCAGGACCCCAAACAAAAGGTTTATCTTTTTGAGTCAGGGAAGTAAGAGGAACAATGATCTTTGAGAAGTTAGAAATTAAATGACGATAATAACCAGCTAGACCAAGGAACGAACGAATTTTAGACGGAGACTTAGGAGCAATCCAGTTCTTCACAGCTTCAATCTTTGTAGGGTCAACGTGAATACCAAGTTCGTTGACGGTGTGACCAAGGAATTGAACTTCTTTTAGCCAAAATTTACACTTGTAGAATTTGGTGTAGAGACGTTCAGCGCGTAAAAGCTGGAGGATAAGACGCAAATGTCGCTCGTGCTCTTCTTGAGTCGTGGAATAGATGTGGATATCGTCGATGAAGACGATCACGAAACGGTCAAGGTAAGCTTTGCACACTTGGTTCATAAATCCATGAAAACTGCAGGTGGATTGGTCAAACCAAAGGGCATGACCACGAACTAGTAATGACCATAACGTGTATGAAAAGCGGTTTTGGATATATCTTCTTCGAGGACTCAAAGTTGATGATAACCATAACGGAGATCAATCTTAGAAAAGCAAGTCGTGCCTTGTAATTGATCGAAGAGATCGTCAATGCAAGGAATAGGATATCGGTTTTTTACTGTGAGCTTGTTGAGCTCACGATAGTCAATACACATCCGAAATGATCCATCTTTCTTCTTGACGAACAGAACGGGAGCGCCACAAGGAGAAGTACTAGGGCGTATAAAGCCTTTATCAAGAAGTTCTTAAAGTTGGCTCGATAGCTCTTGCATTTCTGAAGGTGCTAGACGAAGGGGGACTTAGCGCCAGGTGTAACGCCAAGCACTAAATCGATACGAAAATCAACAGAACGAGCAGGCGAAGGACCCAGGAGATCGTCGGGAAAAACATCAGGAAAATCACAAATGACAGGAACATCACTTATGCTTTGGCCTTTGTCCTTCTTTTCCACAACGTGGGCCAGAAAGGCGAAGGAACCCTTACGCAAGTATTTGTTTGCTTGAGTACACGACATAAGCTTGAGACCTTTAGAAGGTTTCTCGCGATAGACGTGTAAAGAATCACCGTTAGGAAGAGGAAGATGAATAAACTTATCGGAACAAACAACTTTGGCACGAACTTGCCTAAGCCAATCAATGCCTACTATGATGTCGAAACTACCCATTTGCATAGGTATGAGGTCAATTGGGAACGTATAATCATTGAGATTCAAGGAACACTTAGAAAGAACGGAATCGACAGTGACAAATTTATCATTTGCAACTTCGACAACGAATGACTTGGGCAACTTAGATCGTCTAATCTTAAGCATAGGTTTGAATTCAACGGATACAAAACTTTTATCCGCGCCAGTATCAAATAAACAAGATGCATAGACATTGTTGACAAGGAACGTACCGTTTATAACATCGTTGGCGTTCTGCGCCTGAGCGGCGGTGATGACGAAGGCTCTGCCTCGAGCTTGCTGAGGTTGTTGTTATTGGTGCGTTGAGAGGTGATTTGGGTCACCACATTTGTAACACACCCGACCAGTGTTGGCTTGTGGTTGGGCTTGGTTAGGAGCAGGGTTCTGGGCTACAACGACCTGGTTTTGATTGACTGCGGGTTTGTGACATTGAGGGGCAAAATGCTTATACTGATTGCAGTTCATGCACAAGCGGCATGGTGCATTGGTTGGGTGGTGGTAAAGATAATTGTTACACTTGGGTTGAGTCCCAGTGTAGGCTTTGCGTTGTGGTTTAGGGTGAGGAGTTGCAGCGACTAACTGAAGTGGTTTGGGGTTTGGCGGAGTGACGACCACACAATTTTGGCTTGAAGCCTTCCGCTTCTTGCCTTTGTTTTTCTTGGATGACTGCGAGGGGGAGGGTTCAATTGTAACACCTCGTAAAATCGTGTCCAATGATGTGTTGACACGTGTAATAAACCCTAATAAAGTCAAACATTGACTATGAGGGACTAATTTCGTCAAAATTAAAAACCTGGAATATGGAAGGACTGAAAGTGTCAACATGCCTAAACTAGGCCTCTGAGTGACCTTATACGGTGCCCGTATTCTCAAATGAGCCACTTGTTGGACGAGAGGAGCCGTTTGCGTAATTATTTGAAAGTTTGTGCAACGAAGGGTTAAAAGTGTCAACGTGTAAATTCTTACCTCTGAGTGACCTTTTAACAAACCGAGAGCTTCATGATATTTGATCATATTCTCGAGAATACCTAATATTGGCCATTCAAGGCTTTTGTGCCAATAAGTATTGTTACGCGCAAGTTTGCAAGTTAAGAGGTTAAAAGCGTCAACATGTTTAATTATACCTCTGAATGACCTTTTATATGAACCGGGAACTCCATGATATTTGGTTATACTACTGGATGCGCCTGAGACGGGCCATTAGAAGTTAAGTACCTTGTACTAACTTAACATAATGGATATATAAAGTTTTGGGCCTTTTATGTCATAATTGGAAGTTCAAAAGTGAATAAGAAAGCACAGGGACCAAATCTGTCGAACTACCAAAGTTTTGTGGCTGGGCCAGAGGCCCTGGCGGGCCGCGAAGGCCTAGGCCGCCCCTTACGCGGGCCGCGAGGCCCATATCTGCAGCAACAATTTTTTTTATTTGTTGTCCTTGCTTGTTCACCACTCCAATCTATTCTAAACCAATCAAAACCGAATCCTTGGGCCTCAAGGTGATTGTAACAGCTGTATTGACACATGCCATGATCCTAGAGATCCCTCTAACACTTGTCATGATCCAAACACTTCACAAAAACTATATAAAGGCCATAAGTTCATCCATTTCAACTTGCACCATTCCTCTTCATTCCCTCTTCTCTCATATCTGGAGGTTCCTGATCTGAAAGGAAACTAATTTTTAGTAGAAAAGATTGCTAGGACCCTTTGTAAGTGTCTTAGCCCCTTCTTTAGTTCAGTTTTCTTAATTAAAAACCAAAAAGTCAAAGTTACGTAAATTAGCTTGGACTCTCGGTTTAAACTCAAATGGTCCAGTCATTTTTCGAAATGAATATGGTTATGTCACCATAATTAGGTAGGTGTTAATCCCTCAAAAGGGCACCTCCTAATTATTTCATTTGCTTAGTTAATTGTCGGGTCAAACTATTCAATTAAAAAGTCAAACTGGACAGATTTGTAAATAATAAACAAAACTAATAATGCAGAGG
>JARYGA010019707.1:0-29874 GCA_030545235.1 Helianthus tuberosus | reverse complement strand
AATGTATGGTTAAATGAATAACCATGTAAAATGAGTTTGTATAAGATAAGTTGTTTGTAAATTCTATGTCTTGTGAAAAGTATGTTATTTGTATAAAATGTTATATGTCTCAATTGAAATGATTCAAATAACGCTACGATATGTAATACCATACAAACACTTATATATAGGAAGTACCAGCGGCGTATCCACCATGCTTGTATCATATTACACACGCCTCGTTACTTAAATCACTTACTCAAACCAAACCATCAAGATGTAATGTATAACAATTGTAGAAATGTTTATGTATAGTCAATTGTCTATTGTCAAATATAAATCATGTCAACGGATACAAACGGTTCAACAGTTACAAACGGTTCACATGGTTCAATGGTTACAAACGGTTCAATGGTTACAAACGGTTCACATAGTCAAATAGTTACAAACGGTTCAAAATGTAGTATAATGTACTCGTATGCTGAATGAACATATGCAACTGAAATGCAATGTAAAACAATGTACTAAGTATGTACACAATGGACACACATAGCATGAAATATAATGTAAAATATGTACTAAGTATGCACGCAATGGACATACATAGCATGAAATGTAATGAAATCATGTACTATAATGTACTAAGGAACATAGCAAGTATATGATGTGAAAACATGGAAAGCATGAAAGTAACAAGTAGGCACATGTGTTCCACCCCAAAACAGTTTGAAAACAGTAAAAGTGGGGTTCTATGTACTCACTTGAGATTGCTCAGAAGTCCTAGGATAACCACCAAGCAATGCTAGAGATCACGGAAATCAAACGGCACCTAATATAGGTAACTATGTTAATAAACCGGACCTATATTGGAGGATCGGATAGAATGAGGGTTTGTAAACCAAATGAGTGTAGGAACTCATGTAATATGGTCTAACAAAGCCTACATTCTAAATGAAACCTAACCTAAATGCTTACGACCCATTACGACCCGTTTAGGTAGCTTATGCTACTTTAACGTGTCGTTCGCGTAAAATGCGTTCGGAACGCCTAACTAGCCCTATGATATGTAAAATATGCCTTAACATGTCTAATATTGTTGCCAAATCAGTTTAGATATCAAAAGTTATGTTACATATGCTTAATTACCAATTATACATGAAAAGGGTATTTTGGTAATTTACCTAAGGCATATCAACTACCTTTCATACAACTACTTAAACGAAGCGACCATAAGGTATAACCTCGTAAGGTTATTCCCTATATACCATGGTCACATAATGTGCTTGGTCGGATCCTAATGATCGACCAAGTGGGTCGGGTTCGAAGGTATAAGCGATTGATTAGATCGCTTACCCTTACGCCCCTAGACAAGCACCAAACTAAAAGTGACGAGCTAAGCATGTTAAAACATGCTTAACTAAGTTAGAAAACAGGTTGGGTATCAAAACAAACGGTTTTGATACCCACAAGTAGTTTGGTTACAAAATACGCAAGAATACGTATTTTGGCCGAAACTACGGCTCGTCACTGAGCCTAGATAACGTGGTAATCAGTAGGTATAGTCACTAGGGACTATAACCATCGTGATCACGCTCACGTTATGAAGTTCAAACGAACTTCGCATCGACCATAACTGGTCAATGCAGAAAGTCAAACATAGTTCGACTTTCGGACTAGAAAAGCGATAAAAGAACGGGAACACTTACAAAGGGTCCCCGAATGCTAATCTAGATCAAAATAGCTCAGGTATGAAACAAAGGTTTCAACTTAGAGCACATTAGATCAGATTTGTGAGGAATGAGTGAAGTGGGTGTTGGGTATTTATAGATTTCGGTTAACCGTTAGGATCATTTCTTGGAGAAGAGGGAATGATCACATCCCTACACTTGTTGGAATTTTGTGGTTACTGATTTTGCTAACCATAAGAGATTAACATGTGGCATTTGACCTTTGGAGAGTGTTAGGGGTTGTTAACTTGTGTTTAAAATGGCTTTTGCTTATCAGAAGGGGCCTAGCGTGACGCCAGGGGGGCTAGGTGTCACGCTAGGGGTCCCCTGATCAACAAACACTTTCAAGTGTTCCCCTTTCAGTCCCCGTTGTGTATTAAGGCCATTTCCGACATGTTTAAGGCTCGTTAAATCATTTTCAAGGCTCCACAAGGATGCCTAAACATTGTGGGCATGAAACATGCTCAAATATATGCCGGGTGTTGGCTCGTTTGGTCGTACGAACGCGATGTTCGCTTAATTACGACGGTATGCGCATAAGCGCGAGAAATGATCTAAATTGCGTGACGAATGGATTTTTCTTATGCCAAACACAAAAATAACATATTTTAGTGCTTACATAAATTTTTGGATGTCCGGATGTATTCAGAACGTGAGTTATGCGCGAAAGTGCAAACTTGTGCACTTTTTGACGCTTTTAGTCCCTGAATGACCCAAAAGTATATTTTAGCACACCGAACACCTCAAAGCTTATTTCCAAGCTATATAAAGGATATTTAAGGTGTGTTTAACTTATGGTCATGTTCAGGAATGTTCGTTACAGATCGAATTGGCATACTTTCGCAGTTTGTCAAGTTTAGTCCCTGTAAGCGATTTAATTTGTTTTTGCCATACCAAAGCCTTCAAAACTTGTTTATAAGTTATGTAAAGGTTATTTAAGGTATGTTAAGCCTATGTCACTATTCCAGAGTGTTTGTTGTATTAAACTGGTTATATTTACGCTTCAGTGCGTGTATAACCTTCCAGAAAGCGGTTTAGAGCTTGAAATCGAACTAGAGTTGATATGTGCAAAAGATACACATCTTTATACAGATCCCAAGTATGAAATACAATATTTCATTAGCTTGGCATCTGTTTGATGGTCGCAGTGACCCAGGTGTCACAGTCTCCCCTACTTTAGGAAATTTCGTCCCGAAATTTATTCGTAGGAGTCTATTTGTGACTTTGTGTCAAATAACCACCAGAGATATGTAAGGAATAATCCTGTCATTTCCTTAACGCACATGCTTCAGAACGAAAATGAACAGACGGAGTCATTTTCCTCAACGAGTATTCTTCAGAAACGGAAATGAAGGAATAAACAAACGGGGATTCATTTCCTCGACGGACAATCTTCAGAAGCGTAAAATGAACTTACGGAGTCATTTTCAACGGGTGCTTCATCAGAAATGGAAATGAAAAGGAGAAAACGGATATTCATTTCCTCAACGGACAATCTTCAGAAACGATAAATGAACTTACGGAGTCATTTTCTACGGTTGCTTCATCGGAAATGGAAATGAAAAGGAGAAACAAAAGGATATTCATTTCCTCAACGGACAGTCTTCAAAAACGAAAAATGAACTTACGGAGTCATTTTCTACGGTTGCTTCATCGGAAATGGAAATGAAAAGGAGAAACAAACAGATATTCATTTCCTCAACGGACAATCTTCAGAAACGAAAAATGAACTAACGGTGTAATTTTCAACGGTTGCTTCCTCAGAGTTGGAAATGAATAGGGTTACACAACGGATATTCATTTCCTCAACGGATAAATCTTCAAAAACGAAAATGAACTAACGGTGTCATTTTCAACGGTTGCTTCCTCAGAGTTGGAAATGAATAGGGTTAACTCTAGATACATGACAGAACTTGCTGTGATTTCTGTGCACTAAATTCCATAATTATGTATGCATCCATAATTACGTAATTCATTGCACAGTCCGCACAGTTTGTTTTGTAATGTTTTGGGGAAGGATATCAAACCTGTGATGAGGGTGACTAGACTACCATAGGGTCCTTTTAATTAGATCGACAGAGGATCTTCTTAGTTAGGCCACCAAGGAGTCCTTTCAGCTATATATATCATCACATGATATTCCTTACCAGATTTTTGGATCAATCTGTTTAACTAGACCACGCAAGGGGTCTAATTATGAAGTAGTACTTTATAATCTAAGGGGCTTAACTACAGCGTAAAAGTCCATTAAGGATTTTAAGTAGTTCCTTTGGGTATCCTACTATGAATTCTTTTGTACAAGGATATGTAAGATTCTACGAGGATTTGGATAACATAATTTGGATCACATAACAACACAAAAAGGAACACATAAACACTTAATCACATAATTGTTTAACTTGATTATTAATTTGTTATTAACTTGTTATCGATTGAATATGGATATTCAATGTACACCACATTCGAATTAAGGTATACACAATTAAGGACTTACGGAAAATCCTTAGGTACCCACCCCATTAAGGAGTGGGTATTTGTCCAAAGTTGTAACTTGCGCCTTGTACTTTGTTTTCCTTGGAGGAAAAGGGTACTTAGGATTTTCGTGGAAAACGTAAGAGATCATAAAATGGGAAAATTTTGGGGGGGTAGTTCGCTTGTCAAGGAATACGATTCCTTGATTGTCGGTATTGTAGGGGATATGTTGTTTATACATACAACCACATAATATACATTGCAATGTAAATAAAAGATTTATTTATTAACAATGATAACAACTGTTTCATGGACCTCGACAACAAAAGAAAATAATACATAAGGCTTGATTATTTCTAAACAACGTTGTCTTCCATTCGGTCAGATGTTCATCCCTGCACTGGATTTGCATTAGTAAGCTTTGGGCAATTTCTTTGGAAATGGCCCATCTCGCCACAGTTGAAGCAAGAACCTGGTAGAAAATGACCTTGAGCAGGATTGTTGCCAGCTTGGTTTGGTGCAACTGCAGCTGGGCAAACTCTTGCTGTATGGCCTATAAGTCCACAAGTCTGGCATTTGCGGCACTTTACATTGGCATGATGATGGAGGCTACATTGGTTGCACAAGGGTGCAGTTCCGTTGTAGGGCTTCCTAGCAGGGGGTTGAGCTGGTTGGTTGGGGACGGCTTGATCATTGTGAGTAACCATGGCGAAGTTCCGAGAAGCCTTTCGCTTCTTTGACTTCTTAGGGGATCCAGTCTGTTCATCTATGGTCTTTGATTCCTCGATTGATTTCGATTCCTCGACCGGTTTCTTGTCACCTTTTCGGAAAAGTTTACGTTTCCTGATTTGAGATTCAGTCAAGGTTGCAGCTAGCTCAATGGCCTGTCTAACTGTAGTAGGGTTGCTACCAGTCACAATGTCTTGTATTGAGTCAGGGAGGCCATCAATGTACTTTTCGATTGCCTTATCCAAAGGCGTAACCATGGTAGGACACAACAGGCTCAGCTCCTCATATCGATCAGTGTAGGCTCGATGCTCACCGCTATCTTGCTTAAGATCGTCGAACTCCCTTTCCAAGGCCCTGATCTCGTGACGCGGACATAATTCCTTCATCATTAGAGCTCGAAGCTCTTGCCACGTTTGAGCCAGTGCCACATCGGCACCCCTATCTCTCATCACACCATTCCACCATGTCAAAGCTCGTTTCTCAAAGACGCTAGATGCGAACTCTACCTTTCGCTCGTTTGGACATTGAACATGTCTGAAGGTGCTCTCTAAACTCTCGAACCATTGCAGAAGTGCAGTCGCTCCTTGAGACCCAGAAAACTTTGATGGCTTAGCCGAGTTGAACGTCTTGAAGTTGCAGGGGGCATTAATGTTGTTGAGGGCTTGGTTACATTGAGCAATGATGTTCGGGAATGCAGCAGTCATTTGCTGTTTAATGACAGCTGCCAGCTTTTCAATAGATACCGGATTTTCACGTCGTGGAGGCATTCTAAAAGGGAAACAAGAGAGAAAACAAATGAAATGGCATTGGGTAAGAATAGGATGTTATAATTACCGACCAAAAATCATGGGTGATGGTCATTTGTTTGAACCACGAAGCAAACAAACGACACACAAAGGCTGAATCAAAGCAAAGAGATCCTCATAATGTATCGCGAAGACATGCTCGCCTATAAGTGGACACTCACCCCAAGAGTTCCCAGGTAAGAGTGACTGGTCCGATTATGTGGATTTGTACGAACACTCTAGCCTTAGACAGAAAACTCAGGGTACAGGCACCCACCCTTCCAGTTTGCACGTGTTCACACTATTTAGGACCCAAAACTTTGACGAGATTTTGAAAACTCAAAGGGGTTCAAAACCTTATAACAAAGGGTTCAAAACCTTAAAATAGAGGGTTCAATACCTAGTAATCAATCATCCTAGAACAGATGATTAGTTTTCAAAGCGGTTTTGAAATTTATGTTCTTGTTGTGGTCGTCGCCTAAGGATAGGTGAAGGTATTGTTTTATGACTAAACGCAAGTAAACTCGCGTTAGGGTCCTAGGAAGGTTATAGACTAGGTCAAAGCATTACTAATAACCTAATTCCCTATAACCATGGGCTCTGATACCAACTTTTCTGTCACACCCCGACCACGTAAAACAACAAAACGTGGCGGAAACATCGGGGAGTGTTGTAACAGAATCATTGTTTCATAACACATGGAAATTGAAATATTGTTTTATTGAATAAAAGTGTTACAATGTCATAACAAACAAAGAAGTACAACATAATTAACTAGTCTTGCATCTTTTAATGTCACTAAAGCCCAAGTCTGCCTATGTGTATCTTGATCATCGTATGCAATAGCTCCTGAAAACACATGTGAAAATAGGTACGTCAGCATAAAAATGCCTGTGAGATACATAGGTTTTGTGAAAATAGAATTCATGACTTATGTTTGAGAAAATGTTTAGTCATGTAATTTGCTTTGTCTTGTAAATCATTGAAAAACGATAAGATCAGATGATAGGTATAAATAAGATAATAATGTATGGTTAAATGAATAACCATGTAAAATGAGTTTGTATAAGATAAGTTGTTTGTAAATTCTATGTCTTGTGAAAAGTATGTTATTTGTATAAAATGTTATATGTCTCAATTGAAATGATTCAAATAACGCTACGATATGTAATACCATACAAACACTTATATATAGGAAGTACCAGCGGCATATCCACCATGCTTGTATCATATTACACACGCCTCGTTACTTAAATCACTTACTCAAACCAAACCATCAAGATGTAATGTATAACAATTGTAGAAATGTTTATGTATAGTCAATTGTCTATTGTCAAATATAAATCATGTCAACGGATACAAACGGTTCAACAGTTACAAACGGTTCACACGGTTCAACGGTTACAAACGGTTCAATGGTTACAAACGGTTCACATAGTCAAATAGTTACAAACGGTTCAAAATGTAGTATAATGTATTCGTATGCTGAATGAACATATGCAACAGAAATGCAATGTAAAACAATGTACTAAGTATGCACACAATGGACATACATAGCATGAAATATAATGTAAAATATGTACTAAGTATGCACGCAATGGACATACATAAAATGAAATATAATGAAATCATGTACTATAATGTACTAAGGAACATAGCAAGTATATGATGTGAAAACATGGAAAGTATGAAAGTAACAAGTAGGCACATGTGTTCCACCCCAAAACAGTTTGAAAATAGTAAAAGAGGGGTTCTATGTACTCACTTGAGATTGCTCAGAAGTCCTAGGATAACCACCAAGCAATGCTAGAGATCACGGAAATCAAACAGCACCTAATATAGGTAACTATGTTAATAAACCGGACCTAAATTGGAGGATCGGATAGAATGAGGGTTTGTAAACCAAATGAGTGTAGGAACTCATGTAATATGGTCTAACAAAGCCTACATTCTAAATGAAACCTAACCTAAGTGCTTACGACCCATTACGACCCGTTTAGGTAGCTTATGCTACTTTAACGTGTCGTTCGCGTAAAACGCGTTCGGAACGCCTAACTAGCCCTATGATAAGTAAAATATGCCTTAACATGTCTAATATTGTTGCCAAATCAGTTTAGATATCAAAAGTTATGTTACATATGCTTAATTACCAATTATACATGAAAAGGGTATTTTGGTAATTTACCTAAGGCATATCAACTACCTTTCATACAACTACTTAAACGAAGCGACCATAAGGTATAACCTCGTAAGGTTATTCCCTATATACCATGGTCACCTAATGTGCTTGGTCGGATCCTAATGATCGACCAAGTGGGTCGGGTTCGAAGGTATAAGCGATTGATTAGATCGCTTACCCTTACGACCCTAGACAAGCACCAAACTAAAAGTGACGAGCTAAGCATGTTAAAACATGCTTAACTAAGTTAGAAAACAGGTTGGGTATCAAAACAAACGGTTTTGATACCCACAAGTAGTTTGGTTACAAAATACGCAAGAATACGTATTTTGGCCGAAACTACGGCTCGTCACTGAGCCTAGATAACGTGGTAATCAGTAGGTATAGTCACTAGGGACTATAACCATCGTGATCACGCTCACGTTATGAAGTTCAAACGAACTTCGCATCGACCATAACTGGTCAATGCAGAAAGTCAAACATAGTTCGACTTTCGGACTAGAAAAGCGATAAAAGAACGAAGGAACACTTACAAAGGGTCCCCGAATGCTAATCTAGATCAAAATAGCTCATGTATGAAACAAAGGTTTCAACTTAGAGCACATTAGATCAGATTTGTGAGGAATGAGTGAAGTAGGTGTTGGGTATTTATAGATTTCGGTTAACCGTTAGGATCATTTCTTGGAGAAGAGGGAATGATCACATCCCTACACTTGTTGGAATGTTGTGGTTACTGATTTTGCTCACCATAAGAGATTAACATGTGGCACTTGACCTTTGGAGAGTGTTAGGGGTTGTTAACTTGTGTTTAAAATGGCTTTTGCTGATCAGAAGGGGCCTAGCGTGACGCCAGGGGGCTAGGTGTCACGCTAGGGGTCCCCTGATCAACAAACACTTTCAAGTGTTCCCCTTTCAGTCCCCGTTGCGTATTAAGGCCATTTCCGACATGTTTAAGGCTCGTTAAATCATTTTCAAGGCTCCACAAGGATGCCTAAACATTGTGGGCATGAAACATGCTAAAAAATATGCCGGGTGTTGGCTCGTTTGGTCGTACGAACGCGATGTTCGCTTAATTACGACGGTATGCGCATAAGCGCGAGAAATGATCTAATTTGCGTGACGAATGGATTTTTCTTATGCCAAACACTAAAATAACATATTTTAGCGCTTACATAAATTTTGGATATCCGGATGTATTCAGAACGTGAGTTATGCGCGAAAGTGCAAACTTGTGCATTTTTGACACTTTTAGTCCCTGAATGACCCAAAAGTATATTTTAGCACACCGAACACCTCAAAGCTTATTTCCAAGCTATATAAAGGATATTTAAGGTGTTTTTAACTTATGGTCATGTTCAGGAATGTTCATTACAGTTCGAATTGGCATACTTTCGCAGTTTGTCAAGTTTAGTCCCTGTAAGCGATTTAATTTGTTTTTGCCATACCAAAGCCTTCAAAACTTGTTTCTAAGTTATGTAAAGGTTATTTAAGGTATGTTAAGCCTATTTCACTATTCCGGAGTGTTTGTTGTATTAAACTGGTTATATTTACGCTTCAGTGCGTGTATAACCTTCCAGAAAGCGGTTTAGAGCTTGAAATCGAACAAGAGTTGATATGTGCAAAAGATACACATCTTTATACAGATCCCAAGTATGAAATACAATATTTCATTGGCTTGGCATCTGTTTGATGGTCGCAGTGACCCAGGTGTCACACCAGTAATCGGATTGCTAATTAAACAATCGGCTCCTAAGTCGGAAGATTTGGTAGAATGAGGTCTCGTAAACCAAATGAGCATTAGAACTCATGTGATATGGTTTAACGAAGTCTACATTCAAAAACGGAACCTATATTCGAATTTTGGTTTCGGCTTGCTTACCGGGAACCCAGTTTTTTTAGCAACCTTCTTTCCATGAACACCCGTATAACCCTCCTCATCCGTCACTGGCTTCTTACCAGCCCTTGTAACGTTACGGATATTACCCTGCTGTTTAGGCTGGTTAGGACAACTTTCATCAGAGTGCCCAAAAACACAACAATGGGCGCATCTCAAAGGGTACCAATCGTACTCAACCGACATAGACTCCTTAATAAATCCCTCCCCCTCAGTTTCAGGTATCGCTAAAGTAACCTCCTCTCTTAAACTCTTTTCAGCCGAAACCTCTATTAAGGCTCTCGCATAACTACTACGGCCCCACATATCCATACACATCGACGACGTGTACGAATCCAAAACTTTCGGCTCACCTATCGTAGTTGCAATCATACTAAGACCATCCTCTGTGTATGCCGCAATAGGGACATCATGAATTTTCACCCAAATTTGCACCTTCTTTACTTCTTTTTTTTTCCAGTTTTGAAGTCGGGGCTCCAAATATTAAGAAAAAGAGGTTGCGAACGAATAATCCATGGGCCATCTTTCAGAGCATTCATCATACCTGTCTCATCCGAGAATTTGAAGAAGAAAAACCCGTTAGCGTTCATCATAGATTTCTGGACACCATATTTCTTCCAGTTATTACGCACAAAGTAATCCACAATTGGATATGCTACCCGATCCCCCAGAAAATAACCATACAGGGTGTTTGCCATTTTATCTTGCACTAACCGCACATATTCCCTTGGAAGAACAACATCACAACCCTCATGCACACTTTCGCTAGCAAGAGTACGAAAATTCATCTTTAAAGACTTATTTGCAAGCAACGAATCAGCATATGATCTAGGTTTCGAAGAACTGCCATTATCCACCTTAGCCCCTACCATGTTCGGTTCAGCACAATTATCATTCTGACTAATATCCGAAACATTCACAGGAGAGACCACCTTCGGATCCGACTGATTATTATGCAAAGGTACATTAACAGTAACTTTAGTCAGCTCATCAATAACATTGAATTTACCTTCAGATCGAGCACCAGCTACAACACCCCTACGCGGCAATAAAGTGGTACCTTCAATGTTAACAACTCTAGACGCAATACCCTGAATCAAACCCGTCGACTTTCCACGATCAAAAAACATGTTTTCTCCAGGTTTTTTACGAACATTCTGATTGTTATTGACACCTCCCTCCATCAGCAAGAAAATCAAACCACCATGCAATGAAAGACAAACGAAAACCAGAAAACCAAAAGCCGATAATCAGAAACCCTAATACTTTAAACCCTAGAATCAGATCTCAACCCTTAATCGATTAACCCAGAGTATCAATCAAGCTAAATTTGTCTCAGCTAACCGCAATCAATAACGACCAGGTTAATAAATCAGAATATCGAATATGATTACTAAGGCAGCGATTTGAAGAAAACAAGAAAAAACCCTAGTTTTAGATCGATCCCTAATGCTAACTAGTTCGTTATAGGGTTTTGAAGGAACAAAACTCTAATCACAGACTTTTATGCATAAGATTACGAAGAAAAACTGAAGGATTCATGATGAAGAACAGAAAATCGCCTAAAGGAGAGAGAGTTTAGGGTTCGCTTTACTTCCATAACGTTAACCCGGTTGGATTTTGATTTTGTAGCATCCCTAACAAGAACGATTCAGAACGGGGGGTATCCGGATTCTGAATCATGCATACTCATTGAATTCGGATCATGTATCTTCCATGGCAAAAAGGATTTAGAATTGGTGGCTTTTTCCCAATCAAATAGAAAACGAACTAACAGTGTTATGGGTGATTTTCCGTTTATATATCCAGAATAATATTCTGACTATGTTCCTTTTGTTGTGCTCAGGATACCGGATCAGGATATTGGTAACATCCTGATGCAGTATCCTGGTAGTGACTAATTGATTCACGTGCAGATTAATGGTGCAAGTCTATAACGTTCAAGTGGACTTCTTCTCCCAAAGACTCGGGCAAATCTGTTGGAATAAGAACGTTGAAGCCGGAAGATGTGGACTACAACGTTCACAAAGGGAATATTCGTTTTATCCCGGATTTGTAGGCTAGTTGGTTAGCTTTGTTTTACTATAAATAGGATTGATCGGATCAGATAAGGACACACAATCTCTCGAACTCTCTTGCTCTCTAGCCGCAATCACTCACAATACACTCACAGTTGTACTCAAATCACATTGTAACACTTAGTTGATCCGCATCATATCCTGCACTGTATCCTGATATTTGAAGTAATAAGAAGAACAAGGCAGCAGCGATTGTCAGCTTTTTGCTCAAGGGCTTTCCTCGTACATCCCGTGTCAAGGGCTTTCCTTGTACATCCCGTGTCACCCTTTACCTTTTTTCTCATTGTTTGATTGTAGATACAGGTCGATATCCTGAGCCGTATCCTGAAAACTGTTTTCGCAAACAACTAAATCAGCATATTTTCGATACACATTCTTAGCACACTACCTCACTTAACTAATTTGATCACTTAATTGCTTCGGTAATTTTTGACCAAAACAATTTGGCGCCCACCGTGGGGCAAGTGGTGCTATTTCTGCTAAAAGCTTTTGCAAAATCATTACTTGGTTTTCTATTTTCAAAACTTTTGGCTACACTGTTTTCAATGGCCTCGAGATCAAACTTGAGCTCTTCTACAATGTCTGCTACAACCTCTGCAACAATTGGTTCGGTGCTTCCACCACCTCCTCCGAGAACGCAAGCCTCTTCACAGCCTCAGGATATTATCCCCGCTCGGAATATTCAGGGATCTGCTCCTGTTTTAGCCTCTAATGATGATATTCTAACTTTGTTTGGTAGTATACAGGATCAGATGAAGCAACAATAGGAGACCAACCGGTCACACCCTCAAAACCACATGCGGAGTACCACCGCGAGGCGTGTGACATGACCAGGATCCAGCCACCAATTATACTGAGCATTTAATTAATAATAAGAATGTTCACTAACCATAATGGTTAGTAAATGCCATAGTTAAAGTTCAAAAGTTTTACGTTTAAATAACAGTTTAAGTGAGTAGCGGAAGCATAGGCAAAACAGTTTAAACAAAGTTCATAGTTCAAGTTTACTTAGAACCCAACACACGGGTTAAGACGACCACTACACATCCCCAAGCTGCAAGCTCCTGAGTCACTGGGTACCTGCAAAGCATGCAGTAGGGTATCAACATAATGTTGGCGAGTTCACTAGTTTGTCCAGTTTTTAATTCCAAAAACTTGTTTCAACAGTTAATTTACCCATTTATACCATGCCAAGGGGAGCTACCCCTTAAGTAAGCTACTAAACTGTTTTTACAATACCGAATAATATTCATCTGTACGTTTCCGTAGGGCCCCGTTTGTCAATGTTCTATCATCATTGACGGTTTGCCAGAGTCTATTAGTTCACTCCCGATCCTTTACAGGCACGGTGTGAGGCTGGATCAACCTAAATAGCGCTATTAACTAATAATCCCGTTCGCCATGCCCCGGCGACTAACCGGTATTAATGAGTGAGGACTTGAGTGATAGAGTTTCGTTTAGTATTGCTTGTTGCATCCAGTATAAAAAGTAATTAACTAAGGGTCCCGCATAAGGGGAGAAAAGTAGGTTTGTATCCCTTACAAAGGGATAGTATTGTTTAAGTTTCGTTTCCCAACCACCGAGAACGCATGCTTTAAAAGTTGTGAACTCACCTTGGGTTGCTCGGCAGACAGTTTACTTGGTCAAGCACGCTTGTCACCACGTCCTAACATGGTTACCAGTTTGGGTCAGGTTCGGTACAAATAAGTCACGTAGATCCTACACGTATCTAACACATAGCATACATACAGTTATCTGTTGAGTTATTGGGCCTGCTCTAATATTTGAACAATCAAACAGTAACAGTTAACACATAGTCCAGTTAAACAGGCAGCCCAAACGAAACATATTCTGGCCCAATAACTAAAGCAGATAGTCCAGTCGAGACAAGGTGGTCTCGACTCGAGAGTATAGGGTCTCGAGTCGCAACCGGAAAGTCTCGAGTTGCCAACTGAAGGTCTCGAGTAGCACATATATGTAAGTCGCAACCTTGGAGGTCTCGAGCCCGGTCTCGAGTCGAGATCAGGAGATCTCGAGTCGAGATCTTGCTGGTCTCGAGTTCTTGCAATTGTCTTGGGTTGGTTGGTCATGGTCTCGAGTCGCAATCACCGCGGTCTCGAGTTATCACTTGTTGGTCTCGGGTCGAAACCGGGGGTCTCGACTCGCGCATCTGATGATTCTAGAACACCTGCCAAAACTTGTACTAACTAATAGAATTTCGATTTCATGATTTTGTGTACTATCCAACCAAAACACACAAACATGTTTTCTTGTCTGAATTCTAAATAAAACAGATCAAAACACACAATTTCAAACATTCAGACACATTCAACACATATTCATATCATATTCATATAGTTCATCACTAGGGTTTTATCATTCATCTTTATATTCAAAGCATGTGCATAGATCCTCAATACTACAACATATAACACAAGATTTATGAGCAAGAATCATGCAACATATATCCTAAATATCAAGACAATCTTGCAAGCCATCATTAAACACAATATTTGTCCTATTTTATCTAACATGAATCGGATGGTCATAAGCATCATCAATTATTTATCATTCAAAGCACAATAGTTCACATCTCATTCATCATTTAATCATTCAAAGCAAACATCCATTAACCAATTCATTTGATCAACAAAGTGGTATTATTATGTATTCTAAATCATCAAGGATTAAACAAACCATAGGGCACTAACCGGCTAGATATGGAGAGTGTATGGAGGATTGGTGAAGAAAGTTCCCGAGTGATGATCTTTTAGCTGGTTTGATCCGAGAGAGAGAGAGGAGAAGGATGTTGCTAGGGTTTTGGTTGAGAGGATGAAGGAGAGTGTGTGAGAGTGAGTGTGAGGGAAAGCTTGGGGATTTGAGTGTCCAAAATAGGAAGGTGTCGGCTAATGAGGGGGGCTTTATACTTGTTCCAAGGTGCACCCTAAAGGGATTCCGAGTGGGCTCAAAGGGAGAGGCGCGGCCCAAACGGCCCAACTGGTTTGGTTCACTCGAGACCGGGTGGTCTCGAGTCGGGTCCATTGTGGTCTCGGTTCACTATTATACATATACATATATATAATACACATACTTAATACAAGGATCACATAACTCGTCAAGATAATTCTCGAACTTTCATTTAATAATATAAGTACACCAATTGCTAATACAAGAAGGTTGCTCGGGAAAACCCAAAGTGTCACATTATCCCCAAGTTTTAAGAACTTTCGTCCTGAAAGTTAAGGCAGCCACTGTCAAGCTAGTATGAGTGAGAACGTTTCAACGGGGTGTCACATCATCCCCCCCGTTAGCTTGGAATTTCATCCCGAAATTCGGTTGTAGCTTCAGTGTTGGGAGTTTCATTAGGGAACAACTGGGGATATTTGCGTTTCATCTGGTCTTCCCGTTCCCAGGTGAACTCTGGGCCACGGCGCGAGTTCCAACGAACTCGTACGATAGGTATCTGGCTACGTTTGAGGATATTGATTTCTCGATCCGTGATCTCAATCGGTTCCTCAATAAAGTGTAGCTGTTCGTCAAAAGTGAGTTCCTTGTAAGGAATGATGAGTGTTTCATCTGACAGACACTTCTTCAGGTTAGACACGTGAAAGACGTTGTGCACTGCACACTAAGTTCTTCCGGCAGATTCAATCGATAAGCAACCTTACCGATCTTCTCGGTAATTTCGAATGGTCCGACATATCGCGGATTAAGCTTGCCCCGTTTTCCAAAACGAACCACACCCTTCCAGGGTGAGACTTTAAGTAGAACCCGGTCACCGACCTGGAATTCTAGCGGTTTCCTACGCTTATCAGCGTAACTTTTCTGACGGTCACGAGCTGCTGCCATGCGTTGTCTGATCTGGGCAATCCTTTCCGTAGTCTCGACTACGAGTTCTGGGCCAGTAATTTGGCTTTCGCCAACATAAGGGTGATAATCATTTAGGACCATACAATGCCTCAAAGGGTGCTGCCTGAATGCTGGTGTGGTAGCTGTTGTTGTAGGAGAACTCTACCAATGGTAAGTGTCGTTCCCACCCGTTTCCAAAATCAATAACACATGCTCTCAGCATGTCTTCAAGCGTTTGAATGGTACGTTCCGTTTAACCATCGGTCTGTGGGTGGTAGGCAGTACTCATGTCTAGGCGTGAGCCAAAAGATTTATGCGTAGCTTGCCATAGTTCAGATGTAAAGCGTGGGTCACGATCGGAGATGGTAGAGATTGGCACTCCGTGCCTAGCAACTATTTCCTTCAAGTAGATTGCAGCAAGTTTCGAATACTTATCGGTTTCTTTGATTGCTAGAAAATGTGCCGATTTGGTTAGGCGGTCCACGATGACCCAAATGGTATCGTTCCCGCTTTGAGACCTGGGTAAGCCCGTGACGAAATCCATGGAAATTTGCTCCCATTTCCATTTTGGCAGTTCCGGTTGTTGCAACAAGCCTGACGGCTTCTGGTATTCGACCTTGACTCTAGCACAGGTCAAGCACTTGCTAACGTAGGTGGCTATGTTGGCCTTCATACCAGGCTACCAATATGTAGTCTTGAGATCGTGGTACATCTTATCCGAACCAGGATGTACCGAGTAACGAGATTTGTGTGCTTCCTCCATCACAAGTTCACGCAGATTTCCATAAAGTGGGACCCACACACGCCCTGTCACATAGTAAGCACCGTCTTCCTTTTGTTCTAACCGTTTCCTCGATCCTCACAGGGACTCAGCCCTGATGTTCTCGGCTTTCAATGCTTCAACCTGAGCATTTCGGATCTGATTGGGGAGGTTAGATTGGATGGTAAGTTGTAATGCTCGCACGGGCTTAGGTGTAGTGTCCTTTCGACTGAGGGCGTCTGCCACAACATTGGCTTTGCCCGGATGGTACTTGATTGTGTTGGAGTATGTATGCCCAAGACACATATTAGATTGATGTGGCTAGTACGTTATGATCCAAGTCGAGTCATACCCAAATACAAGCTAGACAAACACTTAAATATTTATTTGTGCTATGATCAAACAAATAAATATTAACACTTACAATATTTAGAAATTGGTTTTCTAAATAATTACACTTGAGAAACTAATAAATTATATGGATAATTTATTTTAAGAGAGTATTTTATTTTGTTATTTAATGGGTTAAATAACATTTTAAAAGGTTGTATAAAGTCTTGTAAATATGTAGTGTTATATTTATAAAAGTTATAAATATAAACCAAGACTTAAATTTTATAAAAGAAATATGATTTTTTTTTATAAAATAAAGAAGTGCCCCCCCCCCCCCCCCCTTTGTCTTACCAAGATAAGATTTTGGTCCAATCATAATTCATGCTTTTGCATGTGTTAGAGAGGATTTTATTGGATGGTCTTTCCAAGACCATTTTGGTCCAATGAACTCTCATGCACTTGCATGTGGAAGAAGCTTGGTGATTGGCCCAAAAAGAGGTGCATATCTCTCATAGTTTTAAAAGGAATTGGATGACCAAATGAACAAGGGTGAAGCAAGTAAACTTGCTCTCAATTTTCAGTCATAAGGGGCAATTCTCAAGTGTTTGGGTTTTGATCTTTGGTGTTAGAAATCCTAGCTAATCTCGTGGTGTTTGTTGGAAGCTTGGGGTATACAAGCTTGAGGCCTTCTACTCTTGAAGGCAACCATTCTTGAAGCATCATCCGTTTCATTCCTATTACGACAAGAAGGTAGTTTTCTAAACACCCTATGGTTGTGTATGCGTATTCATATGTGGATCCGGGTTTTGGGTTTTACATATAAAATGGGTTTTATATCTTATATGTAACATGTTTTAAATTAATATTTTCCACTGCGTTTTTATTTTATATGGATAAAATACCATGATAAACATGTGAAAAACCCAACAATGGCATCTAGAGCCGCTTTGCATGCTTCATAGGATATGAAATTTTCGGGTTTCGGGTTTGGGTAAAACCCTATGGCCGAAATTTTTCATCTTGGTTTTCCTTTTATTTTTCAAGATATTAATTTTACATGCATAAAAGTATCTTGAAAAATTATGTCATTTGGATGATTTGTTTGTTTGGACAAAAACCACTTTTTCGGTTTTTTCATTCTTGGCCGAAAAGTAGGTTGTAAAAAGGAAACCATTTTTGCTTCTTGAATTTTATATATATATGGATATATACTTTGGTGTACATAACCTAGCCATGACCTTGTGTGAATATGTTGAATGATTGTGTTGTGATTTATTTTATTAATTATTCAATGGGATGTAATAATTATTATTTTGTTCTTCCATTTGTAAAATATGTAATTTATTTATTTTCATTTGGTATGTAAAATAAATAGATTAGGTGCATTTTATTTTACTAGAAAAATGTATTAGGATATATTTTGTAAAAGAAGATGCACACAAAATGCGGTTTTGGTATTGGCCATTTTCGGGCCTAAAGGACTTCATAGTTCTTAACGGGATTTTAGCCCGATAACCAAAACACAATTTTGAAGTCCAAAGGAGTTTGGAGCTGAATATAAAATACATATGGAAGCTCAAAGAAAGTGGAGAAATCACAACACAAAAGGAAGACTTGAAGCATTTGGATGCGGGATCAAGTGGGAGTTCAACGACACATTATTTGTGTCTATATTCACCCTTAGGAAGGACCTTTTGACAAACTTGTTTCGGCTAACAAGTGTGATCAAAATAGTTGGCTATGGTTATGCACCTATTGTTATGTATGTTGTGCTTGTGTGGTTGTTTATTTATGTTGTTTGGATGATATGTTGATATGCATGCTTAACAAACTAATAATCAACAACAAGCTTAAAATTGGTTCTTTAAAGATCATTAAAAATGGTTAATAAAAAGGTTTTATTAAAAAATAATGATTTTATAATAAAATGAGTTTTATTAAAAAGAACCTTGAGAATTTGTTTTCACAAAAGTACCAAGGATTTGAATGCATGCAAATGTATGGTACATAATGTGACACCTGGGTCACTGCGACCATCAAACAAATACCAAACCAATGAAATATTGTATTTCATACTTGGTATTTGTATTAATATGTGTATCATTTGCACATATCAATTTTTGTTCAAATCCAAACTCTAAATCGCTTTCTGGAGAGTTATACGCAAACTGGTGCGTAAACATAATCAGTTTAATGCGACAAATACTCCGGAACAAAAACATATACTTAATATACCTTAAATAACCTTTACATAACTTAGAAATAAGTTTTGAAGGCTTTGGTATAGCAAAAACAAGTTAATTCGTTTACAGGGACTAAACTTGACAAACTGCGAAAGTATGCCAATTTGAAATGTAACGAACATTCCGGAACATGACCATAAGTTAAACACATCTTAAATATCCTTTACATGGCTTAGAAATAGGCTTTGAGGGGTTCGGTGTGCTAAAATAAACTTTTGGCTCATTCAGGGACTAAAAGTGTCAAAAAGTGCACAAGTTTGCACTTTCGCGCATATCTTACGTTCTGAATACATCCGGACATCCTAAAATTTATGTAAGCACTAAAATATGTTATTTTAGTGTTTGGCATAAGAAAAATCCATTCGTCGCGTCATTTAGATCATTTCTCGCGCTTATGCGCATACCGTCGTAATTAAGCGAACATCTCGTTCGTACGACCAAACGAGCCAACATCCGGCATATTTTTGAGCATGTTTCAGGCCCACAATGTTTAGGCATCCTTGTGGAGCCTTAAAAATGATTTAACATGCCTTAAACATGTCAGAAATGGCCTTAATACGCAACGGGGACTGAAAGGGGAACACTTGAAAGTGTTTGCTGATCAGGGAGCCCCTAGCGTGACCCCTAGGCCCCCTGGCGTCACGCTAGGCCTCTTCTGATCAGCAAAAGCCATTTTTAGCACAAGTTAACAACCCCTAACACTCTCCAAAGGTCAAGTGCCACATGTTAATCTCTTATGGTGAGCAAAATCAGTAACCACAACATTCCAACAAGTGTAGGGATGTGATCATTCCCTCTTCTCCAAGAAATGATCCTAACGGTTAACCGAAATCTATAAATACCCAACACCCACTTCACTCATTCCTCACAAATCTGATCTAATGTGCTCTAAGTTGAAACCTTTGTTTCATACCTGAGCTATTTTGATCTAGATTAGCATTCGGGGACCCTTCGTAAGTGTTCCTTCATTCTTTTATTGCTTTTCGAGTCCGAAAGTCAAACTTTGTTTGACTTTCTGCATTAACCAGTTTATGGTCAATGCGAAGTTCGTTTGAACTTCATAACATGAGCGTAATCACGATGGTTATAGTCCCTAGAGACTATACCTACTGATTACCACGTTATCTAGGCTCAGTGACGAGTCGTAGTTTCGGCCAAAATGCGCATTCGTGTGTATTTTGTAACCAAACTACTCTTGGGTATCAAAACCGTTTGTTTTGATACCCAACCTGTTTTCTAACTTAGTTAAGCATGTTTTAACATGCTTAGCTCGTCACTTTTAGTTTTGTGCTTGTCTAGGGTCGTAAGGGTAAGCGATCTAATCAATCCCTTATACCTTCAAACCCGACCCACTTGGTCGATCATTAGGATCCGACCAAGCACATTAGGTGACCATAGTATATAGGGAATAACCTTTCGAGGTTATACCTTATGGTCGCTTCGTTTAAGTAGTGGTATGATAGGTAGTTTATATGCCTTAGGTAAATTACCAAAATACCCTTTTCATGTATAATTGGTAATTAAGCATATGTAACATAACTTTTGATATCTAAACTGATTTGGCAACAATATTAGACATGTTAAGGCATATTTTACTTATCATATTTTACTTATCATAGGGCTAGTTAGGATGTCATTTGTGATCTAATTGTCAAGACGATTCGGTACAAGCTTATGGGGGTTAAGTTCAAGGACTGTGCGAACGTTAGGAGGTTGCTTGGAAGTTGGGATATTGGAGGCGAGGAAGATATTCATAATGGGAGTTAATTGAGTTATAGTTTTTTCTAGATGATAGTCTAGTGGTGCTTTACTTGTTTTGTGTTTGATTTTTGGTGTACATTCATGGGGCATGTCTCATGTTTGAACTAGTGGAGGCGTTTCTTCACTACTTGTTTTATTTTTGTGTGAATATATAAAATCACCGGGGTAACCCTTTACCCAAAAAAAAAAAAAGCTACCTAAACGGGTCGTAATGGGTCGTAAGCACTTAGGTTAGGTTTCATTTAGTATGAAGGCCTTGTTAAACCATACTACATGAGTTCCTACACTCATTTGGTTTACGAGCCCTCATTCTATCCGATCCTCCGATTTAGGTCCGGTTTATTAACATAGTTACCTATATTAGGTGCCGTTTGATATCCGTGATCTCTAGCATTGCTTGGTGGTTATCTTAGGACTTCTGAGCAATCTCAAGTGAGTACATAGACCCCTCTTTTACTGTTTTTCCAAACGTTTTGGGGTGGAACACATGTGCCTACTTGTTACTTTCATGCTTTCCTGTTTTCATATCATATACATGCTATGTTCATTAGTACACTATTAGTACATCGTTTTACATTACATTTTATGCTATGTATGCCCATTGTGTGCCTACTTAGTACATCGTTTTATATTACATCACATCACATGCTATGTATGTTCATTTGTTGCATACTTAGTACATTTTCATTTCATCACATGCTTACATTTTGGTATGACATTTGGTTTGTTTAAATGATACAATGTACATTCATTAACACCGATCACGCCGCTCGGTAGTAGGTAGTGGTACCATAGGACTTGACAAATCCCATTCCTGAAATCTCGGGTTTGTTTGGACGTAAGGAATGACCGAATCCGAATACATATTTTGATAACCTTTACTAAAAGGGTTATCCGACTGTCGCAAGGCTTGGATGTATGAATTTTCACAATACTGCATAAATGTTCATATTCGGTAAAGCATGCATTATTCTACAAAGCATAACTTTTGATTTATTCAATTACTTTGTTTTGTACATTTTTACTTGTGGTTTAAGTAGACTCATTTTACTTACCATACATAACTTTTGACTATACATAAACATTTACACATTGATGGTTTTTACATAAACATTTGACATTTGACTATACATAAACATTTACACATTACTTGACTACTTTTGGACTTCTTAACATTTGGCATGGTTTATACAAGGACTTTTTGAAAAATTGGTTTAAACATAGACTTTATACATTGGTGATTTGCTTAAGTGACGTAAGTAACGAGATGTGAGTAATATGATACAAGCATGGTGGATACGCCGCTGGTACTTCCTATATACAAGTGTTTGTATTATATTACATCTCATAGCGTTATTTGAATCATTTCAATTTGAGACATATAACAATTTATACAAATAACATACTTTTCACAAGACATTGTTTTACAAACAACTTATCTTTTACAAACTCATTTTACATGGTTATTCATTTAACCATACATTATTCTCTTATTTATACATATTATCTGAACATATCATTTTTCAAATGATTTACAAAACAAAACAAAACAATTAACAAGGTTCATGACTAAATTTTATTAAACATTTTCTTAAACTTAAGTCATGAATCCCATTTTCACAAAACCTATGTACTCACCGGCATTTTTATGCTGACGTACCTATTTTCACATGTGTTTCAGGAAATGAAGCATAGGATTGATCAAGATACACTTAGGCGGACTTGGGCCTTAGCAACAATAAAAGATGCAAGACTAGTTAATTATGTTATGTTTCTTTGATTGTCAAGACATTGTAACTATTTTATTCAATAAAACAATATTTCAATTTTCCATGTGTTATGAAACAATGATTCTGTTACAACACTCCCCGACGTTTCCGCCACGTTTTGTTGTTTTACGTGGTCGGGGTGTGACACATAAAGTTTTCTAAACTAGAATTTTTGAAAACTCAAAAATCCATTTTATAAAACAAGTCAAACACCATCCTTTTATACAACACTCGAAACACTTGGGAACTCTTTTGTGGGATAAAGGTCACCTAACCACATTTGAGGGAACTTGTATGTTCAAGGTGGGTTTACCATGTTTGTGGGATAAAGGTCACCTAACCACTTATGTGTATAAAGTCACACGTGTGTGTAAGTTGGACGACTTGATTTGGAAAACCATGAACTTAGGGTCACCGAAGCATGGTGAACAAAAGGTGTTGATGGGATTAAACATGCCAACTAAACATAAAGATGTTTAACCGATCCCATATGGCTAGAAGTTGCAAAGGGTTGCAATTGTCTTTTTTTTTGGGTAAAGGGTTACCCCGGTGAATTTTATATATAAACCAATAAAACAAAGATGTGTCAAAGCAACACATCAACTAGACTTGACAAACCAAGCCTAGGACACCAAGCCAACAAAACCAATCAACAAACATCCAGACAAAACGTCAAGACAAACAAAACAACCACGGCCGAAACACACAAACAAACACAAGGCCGGCCTAAACAAGAAAAAGAAAATATCTAGCCCGGATCCAGATCGCCATCCTTATTATCACTAATCTTCCATGTTTCAAATATCCTCTTCCTTGTAGACTCCAACTGAAACTTGAATCCCATAAGTCTTAGACGAACCGAACTTTTAATCTTCTCAGCCACTTGAACTGCAGTTAAATGATTAGAAGTAAACAGCCGACTGTTCCTCTCTTGCCATATGTAGTACGAGGTCGCCGCAACTACCATTTTACACACAATATCATCAACCGTCTTCGATTTAGAATGGTGTTCAACCCAACCCATTAAGGCCTGCCATGTGTTATCTACACTATCCATGTTCACCATACCCTTTACGTTCTTCCATACTTGATCCGCAAAAACGCATTGAAAGAAAAGATGATCTCGACTATCACGATCATAATGGCACAAAGGGCAACACATGAGGTTAAGATTTGTTGCACTTCCTGCTTCCCAAACTGCCAACCTATCCTGCGTCTTCAACTTATCCCTGAACACCAACCACATATGGAATGAGTGGCGCGGGACACATTGAGAAAACCAAACCATATTAGCCCAGGCCGCATTATTATCCCTATTTCGAACCATATCCCACACTTGAGAGGACTTAAAGTCGCCAAAATTCCCATCCACAGCTTTCCACACTAGTCTATCCTGAGCATTATCAGTCAGATGGGGTATTTGAAGATTTATTA
The DNA here is from genome assembly GCA_030545235.1 of Helianthus tuberosus. Classification (NCBI taxonomy): domain Eukaryota; kingdom Viridiplantae; phylum Streptophyta; class Magnoliopsida; order Asterales; family Asteraceae; genus Helianthus; species Helianthus tuberosus. The sequence continues at coordinate 5,882 of JARYGA010019707.1, read as the reverse complement.
AAACTGGGAACAAGTCTAGCCACGCTTGAGGCCACCTCCACTGCCCATTCTCATCAATGACATCCGCAACCGAAGATTTCAAATTAAAACCAGCATTAGCAATCGATCTAGGAGAAATAAAAGAAATTAGAGGACTCATATGGCACCAGTTATCACTCCAAGCATTAGTTTGCATCCCACTTTTTAGTAAAAACCATATGTGAGGCCGCACAATACTCCGAATTGACAATATTTTCCGCCATCCCCAACTCATGCTCCCTCGACAAGGGACCTCCCAAAAATTTCTCCCTTTTAACTTATATTCATGAATCCATCTAACCCAAATGGACTCACGTTTGGTTAAGATACTCCAAACATGCGTAGCCATAAGCGATTTATTAACATCCGATATACTTCGAATACCCAAACCACCTTCTTGTTTAGGCAAGCACACATCTTTCCAAGAAACTTTGGCGCGGATTTTACCCTCCGATCCTGCATTCCACAAGAATCTATGGATTCTTTTTTCAAGCTCATTGATAACACGAGTAGGAATAATGAAAACAGACGCCCAATAGATATGCATAGAAGACAAAACTGAGTTTATTAGTTGCAACCTACCAGCAAAGGATAGCGACTTTGTCATCCAGTTATTAATCCTCGTTTCCATTTGATCAATAAGAACCTTGCAATCTTTAAAGAGAAGCCTAGATGAGATGAGCGGGACCCCCAGATAACGAACCGGAATAACACCCTCTTGAAATGGCATAATATCCAGGATTTCCTGTCTAATCACGTGAGGAACATTACAGAAGAAAACTGTACTTTTCGCTGGACTAGGGGCCAAACCAGAAATGTTTGTAAACGTCTGAAGCGCCTCCTTAACCCTTTTAACCGAAACAACATCTCCATGAACAAAAATAAATAAGTCATCAGCAAACGAGACATTAATTATTTTTTGTTTGGAACAATGAGCATGGTATCTAAACGGAGAAGAAGCAGCCTGATGAAGCAAACGAGAAAGAATCTCCATGATTAGCGTGAATAAATAGGGAGACATAGGATCACCCTGACGTAACCCTCGTTTCCCTCGAAAATAGCCATGAAGGTTTCCATTGATGCTCAACGAATAAGAAACTGTCGACACACATGTCATAATCCACCCAACCATTTTATGATGAAACCCAAATCGAATCAAAATATTTTCCAAGAAAGACCAATTAACCGTATCATATGCTTTCTGTATATCAATTTTGAAAGCACATCTAGCCGGACCCCTGTTAAGATGGTAATTATGCATTAATTCTTGGGTGAGAAGAATATTATCAGAAATTTTCCGCCCCGGCACAAACGCTGATTGGTTGATACTAACAAGATTTCCCAAACTTCCTTTTAGGCGCTCCGTGATAATTTTACTTATGCATTTGTAAATCACATTGCAACAAGATATCGGCCTGTAGTCAAGAAGTCAAACTTTGACTACCTTGTTAATTTAAATAGAGGGATAAAGGTCACCTAACCAATATTTAAATGTAACGTTGGATTCTAGATTTTAATTATTAATTGTCTTTGAGACACAAAAGGGTATTAATAATTAAAATATAATAATATCGAAAATACTAAAATTGAACCTTGTTAAATTTTGTAGATGGCCGCTAACAATATCACCCAAACCATTCGTAACCTATCACTAAAAACAATCCTTGAAAAGGATCGTATCAATCAAAACACTTCATGGATTAATATCGAAACTTAAGAATCGTTCTCAAGTAAGAAAAGATATCCTATGTGTTGAACGATCATAATCCCGATGAACATCTTATGAAAGATAAGGATGCCTATAACGAATGGATTAAGTATATTAAGGATACTATGCAAGCCTCTTGCCTCATGTTAGGAATTATGATTCCCTAGATTCAAAATATTTTGAACATCATGAGCATACGACATGATTACCCAATTAAAGGAAATGTTCCTACAATAAGCAAGGGTATAACACTTCAAAACGGTTCGAGCACTTCATGCATGTCGAATGGAGGAAACCCAATCCATCTCATCTTAAGTCTTTAAGATGACAAAGCCACATTGATCACCCCGAAAGGCTCAATATGGGAAAAGGGCTTTATCCATTCTAACGATCAATGAGGATGGCAACAAGAAAGAGCATCACCCCGACACCAATGCAAATGTTGAAAATGGAAACGGGTAATTCAAAGGGAAAAGAAAAGAAAGGCTAAAGCAGAACCACCGAAACTAAAAGAACGAAAGGCAAAGGTTGCCACAAACGATCCATACTTTGAATATGGTGAGATAGGGCATTTGAAAAGGAATTGTCCAACCTATCTCAAAGAGTTGAAAAACTAAGAGGAATGCAGGGCAAACCTCAGGTACAATCTTAATGATACATATTGACCTTAATGTTATTTCTTCTAACACAAAGGCATTAGATACCGGATATGGAACTCTTGTTTGCAATTTGTTGCAAAAGGTTCAAAAGAAATAAGCATTACAAGAAAGGAGACTATATTTTGAAACTTCCAAATGGTTCGGAAATTGTTTTAAAAATGTCTTGAATGCTCCTAGTTTGACTAGGAACATTATTTAAGTTTCCCTTTTGAGACAATATGTTTTGATTTAAAGTTTGTAAACAATGACATTTATATTTCAATGAATGACATGTTTTACTTTAAAGCTAAACTTTCAAATGGTATTTAAGAATTGGTTCATAATAATACATCATTTGATAGTTAAATGTACCAAGCAATCACCAAGAAACTCAAAAATGGATTTAAGTGAGACCTATCTTTGGCATTATCGCCTTGGTCATGTAAACAGATGTCGCATGCAAAAAACTTCGAAAGAATTGTCATTTGGAAACAAATGGAATTGGTTCATTTGATGTATGCGAATCTTGTTTAAAAGGTAAAATGACTAAGAAACCCTTTAGTGGGAAAGGGAAAAAGATTTATTAGGTATCATACATTCTGATGTATGTAATTCTTTTAAGCCAATGACTAGGAATAGTGAAAGATACTTCATTACTTTTACCGATAACTATAGTAGTTTTGGTTATGTGTACTTGATAAGACACAAAGATGAAGTTTTGAAACGTTCAAAATCTTCAAAAGTGAAGTAGAAAATCAACTCAATTAAAGTTCTTCGTTCCGATAGAGGAGGAATCGAACTCTATTTAGATATGGTTCGATCTATGATGACTAGGAGCGCATTATCTCCATCATTTTGGGGTTACGCTTTGCTCTCTGTGGCCTATATGGCCCAAACCAAGAAAGTGGATAAGACACCATTTGAAATATGGCGTGGAAGGACTCCATCATTATCATATTTAAAGGTATGAGGTTGTGAAGCTTATGTGAAGCAATACACCCCAAACAAATTGGAAGTACGATCCACTAAGTGTATCTTTGTAGAATATCCTAAAGATGGTATAGGATATTAATTCTACGATCCAACAGAGGAAAAGGTATTTGTTGCTCAAAAGGCTGAGTTCTTGGAAGCTAAGTTCCTTGTGGAAGGAATTGGTAGAACAGTGGAACTTGATGAGGATCAAGAACCACAAGCCGATACACGTTTGGTCAATACTAGCACTCAACAAGAGGTTGTTGAAAACGATCAAGTGGTTGATCAATACACATAAAACGTTCGTAGATCTGGTAGAATTAGTAGTCCACCTGAAAGATATGGATTTTTCATAGATGGATGCTACGTGGTAGATTCGGGTGAAACTACCACATACCATGATGCAATGTCAGAATCCGATTGTGACAAACGGCTTGAAGCCATGAACGTAAAGATGCAATCCATGTATGACAACCAAGTTTGGGAATTGTTTGTACTACCTCTTAACTCCAAAGTGGTTGGAAGTAAGTAAGGTTTTCAGGAAGAAAACCGATATGCATGGTAACTTGGATACTTATAAAGCGAGACTTGTAGCAATAGGTTTCAATCAAACTCAAGGGGTTGATTATGATGAGACCTTCTCGTCAGTAGCGATGCTAAAGTCAATTAGGATATTGTTTGCCATACCTGCATAATATGATTATGAGATTTGGCAAATGGATGTCAAAACGGCTTTCCTTAATGGATATCTTGAGGAAGATGTCTATATGGTTCAGCCTAAAGGATTTGTCGATCCAAAACATCCTAACAAAGTATGCAAGTTAAAGAAATCAATCTATGGATTGAAACAAGCATCTAGAAGTTGGAATCACCGTTTTGATGAAGAGATTAGGGAATATGGATTCATCAAGAACGACGATAAAGCTTGTGTGTATAAGAAGGCTAGTGGGAGCTTTATTACTTTCTTAGTATTATATGTCGATGACATTCTACTATTTGGAATAACATTCCAAACCTTGGAAGGTTAAAAGCCTGGCTTGGAAATTGTTTTTCAATTAAGGATCTTGGAGAAGTCACCTATATTTTGGAATAAAGATCTATAGGGATAGATCAAGGCGCTTGATAGGTTTAAACTAAAGTGCATACATTGACAAAGTCTTGAAAAAGGTTCAAGATAGAGAGCTCTATGAAAGGTTTGGTACCTATTCAAGAGGGGACAATATTGAATGCGTTTCAATATTTAAGCTCAAAGAATGAGCAAGAAAGAATGAAAGGAATCCCATATGCGTCTGCTATAGGATTCATTATATATGTAATGATATGCACTAGACCGGACAAATTATGCGCTTTAAGCATAACGAGAAGATACCAACGAGTAACGGTCATTGGGTGACTGTTAAAAATATATTGAAATACCTTAGAAGGACTAAGGATATATTTCTAATATATGGATCTGGTGAAAAGAACTCGTTGTAAAAGGGTTACAAGGATGCGAGTTTCGGAATTCGTTGTAAAGGGTTACATGGATACGAGTTTCCAAACTGATCGAGATGGTTCTCGATCACAATCAGGGTAGCATTGTGTGACACCTGTGTCACTTCAACCATCAAACAAATACCAAACCAATGAAATATTGTATTTCATACTTGGGATTTGTATATAAATGTGTATCGTTTGCACATATCAATTCTTGTTCGATTTCGGGCTTTAAATCACTTTCTGGAAGGTTATACGCAAAACTGGTGCATAAACGCAATCAGTTTAACGCAATGTACACTCCGGAACTGTGATGTGAGACAAACATACCATAAATATCCTTTACATAACTTAGAAATAAGTTTCGAAGGATTCGGTATGGCAAAAACATGTTTATTTGAACTAAAGAACTATTTACGACAAAACTGCGAAACGAACGTTGGTGACCGGCCGGATAATATTTAAATCCCAAAAATATTCTGTTATGATTAAAATTTTATTTTAATCAGGTTCGTGTTGAAAAATAAATTAAAACGCCTAAAAAACGTTATTTTTCAAGTTTAAGCGCGTACCGTGTGTTTCTGCGCAACACAGTGCTTCTACTGCAAAACGCAGACAACACAGCCAAATCTCGGCAACTGAAATTTATTTCAGTAATATTTTGGCAAGATTATTTTATAGAATAATAAAAATAATTTAGAACGCCATAAACCGGGATTTAAACGCTAGATAAAATACCCGGTATCCAGTTAAATACCCGTTTTAGCCTACATATAGCATATTTATATAAAAACTTACACATGGACCCCCTTCCCCTTGCTTGTTCATGGTTACTTTATGAGAGGGACCCACCAAATTTTGTTTAGATCTTGCAAAATATTTCTTTGATTTGTGTTGACAAGTGTTCATGCATGCTAGCCCCATATCCCCTTAAATCTTCTACATAATCCTACAAGATCAAGCAATCCAAGATCACACTCAAACTCCCTTCTCTCTCCCTCACCCAAACCGTCCCCAACTCTCTCTCTCCTCCATTTTCATTTCTTCAAACCTTCAAACTCTATTCTTCA
>JARYGA010019706.1:0-36840 GCA_030545235.1 Helianthus tuberosus | reverse complement strand
GAATACATCTGAATATTCCGAGACTACAGGAATTTCCTTAAGTTCTTTACCCTTAGTGCTAATGATTACCGAAATCATATACACTATTCCTTGTTTTCGTTCATAACTAGCAACTTTCATTACTGATATGAACTTCATGTGCTTATGCGGTTTATCTCCTGTAATCATAATTACTTCTCCAGTAGGTGCCTGAATTTCTACAGAATTCTTATCACAAAGGATTCGAGCATGGTTGGCTACTAACCAATCCATTCCTAACACAACATCGAATCCAACTAAATTTATTGGAAATAGGTTTGCATGAAATTTATAACCTGAGAGTTCTATATTTTCTTTGTGCAAAACCTTATCTATTTTGACAGAATTTCCATCTACCGTTTCTACTGTAAAAATTTGCCTAAGGTTGGTTAATGGTAAATTAAGAGCTTGGCAGAATGAAGTATTTATAAAACTTTGGTTTGCACCAGAGTCAAATAATACTTTTGCGTAAATGTTGTGAACTAAGAACGTACCAGCTATCACATTTGGAATGAGTTCTGCCTCCTGAGTAGTTAATTGGAAAGCACGAACATTCTTCTTTGTGGCTCCATCGGCTGGTTTAGCTTTGTTGTCAGCTGGTTTAATTAATTTTGGGCAGTCCGGTCTGAAATGTCCAGCTTCTCCACAATTATAACAAACTGTGGATTTCTTCTTTCGGCAATTTTCTTCCTGATGCCCTGGAATTCGGCAGAAATTGCAATATAATTTGCATTTTCCAAAATGCTTCCTTTTGCAGAAATTGCAAAATGGACCAGTGGAAGATTGTCCGGTCCCCCATCGCTTGACATTATTACGGTTACCCATACGAAATCCTTGGGTAATCTTTTGGACTACTTCCTTTTTCCGATCTTCTTCTCTTGTGCGCACCAGTTCGTCAGTTAGGGTGTTAGCTAATTCCACAGCATCGTCAATAGTGCGCGGTCTCGCAGCCTTAACGATGTTACGGATTTCGCTAATCAATCCCCAAACATATCGGGAAATAAGTACCGGTTCTGGCGAAGCCAGCGTTGGTACCACTCTAGCATATTCAAAGAATGTCGAAGTATAACCGCGACAATCTATACCCGTCATACGATGGTTTAGGAACTTATTTGCCATTTGATCTTTTTCATACTCGGGACAGAATTTTCTTTCTACAAGACTCTTAAATTCTTCCCAGTTCATGGCATAGGCCCTATTTCTTCCTTTGGCTTGTAACACCGTGTTCCACCATTCTAGCGCCCCTTCTTTGAACAGATTTGACGCATACATGACCTTGTCGTCTTTGTCACATTTGCTTATTGTAATCACTGCCTCGGTTTTCTCTAACCAACGCAGTGCCGCAGTTGCTCCTTCATTGCCTGCAAATTCAGCGGGTTTACAGGCAAGAAATTCCTTGTAAGTGCAACCAGGTGTTGCAGCTTTCATTTTCTTAGGGAGCGGAGCTTGCCGTGGTTCAATCATGATTAACATGATCATTGCCTCCGTTTACACTATTACTGAAGTTATCTTCAGAAATACGTTTGCTAGGAACGATTTGTTGTGGTTCGATTGGATTTCTAACAGCAGCAACGATTGCTGGAATAGCATTAGCTATTCCTTGAGCAACGATATTTTCTATATCCTGCCTAGTCATATATTGATCCCCTGGGTGTTGTTCAGATTGATTGACCTCATTTACTGGTTCATTATTAGCATTTTCCATCTGATAATTAATTTATAAATAATTAGTATAAATTAGGAAACAATCCAATATAACAATTTATCGCACATAATTACGTAACCCAATATACAATCAAAATTGTAAAATTTTCTTTTATTTTATAGATTATATTATGCTTCCATATACATTTTTATCTTACAACCGTTTTATTGTTTATTTTTCACATACTGATTTTTATTAATATTATTGTTATTATACAAACACAGATTCACCACCTACTTCTCCCTCGTCAACTTGCATTTTTAATAACGATGTTCCCTCTCATAATATTTCCATGAAATTTGTCCCCCAATCTCTCGGATCCTATTCCCAGCATCCATTAGTTCTTCGCCAAAATGGCGGAGTTCAGCCATATTCTCGTTACTCATCGGTGGATTTGGTAGAGGTTCTGGATCGAACTGAGGGAAAAACTTATAGGGATTGTTGAGAAGGTTTTGGAACTGTAATTCGTTAGTCCACCATTCGTCTATTCCTAAAGGTTGCGAGTGGATTAAAGGGTTTGGAATAGCTGGGTCTAAGTTCATTGGAAGTTGGGTTTCAATAGGATGAATAAAAATATTTTCATTAACAGGCTTAATAGTATCATAGCTTGCCAATATAAAATCTAGCTCTTCCTGAGATGGTAACTCCTCAATTTGCCTAGAGCTTTCCCCAATTTCCATTTTCTTAGGCTTGGTTTTCTCGAGAGGTGAAGCGTTGAATTCTATAGGTTCTTCTATGTCTGGTATATACCTATTGAAATCTCTGGAAACCTCTATTTTTACTGGATAGAGATTTAGGTTTTGAAGGGCTTCAGACAAGTCATTCATGTTGTTTAGCATATATGTAAAAATAATACGTTAAAATTTTTATAACAAATTTCAAAGATAACCTTCAAATATTATTGCATACCGGTGACTACAAAACAACTAAAATTTAAAACATATTAGGTTTATTGGAATTTATTTACTGGATGGGTTTTGTAGGTGATATGGTGGCTAAAACTGAAACAAGTTATTTAAAGATTTGCATTTACTGCTACAGTAGCCAGCATATAAAGATCTGCCCATTTTTCATCTAACTTGTCTTCCCATGGTGATTTACTGGTTAATTCCTGGGTTTCCTGTTTAACTTTCTTTTCTCGAGATTTCTTTATTTTCTCCTTACTTTTCCTAATAATCAAATTTCTTTTATTAGGAGAAAGTGGTTCCTCATATTGTGCCTTTCGCACAAATATTCCTTCTTCAGGGATTGCAAAATGATTTGAGGGTTTGGTTTGGGATGTACTTCCCTTCTCGTTGGATGACCTATCTAATTTAAGATAGATGTTTGAAAGCTTTTGCTTACCCATACTGTAACTAACAAATAGTCAGTTAATAAAACACATAATCACATAATGGTAATCAGGAAAAATTAAGTATTTCTAAATACTTAATTGGCTTAAATCAGTGGCTCTGATACCACATTTTTCTATCACGCCCCCCGACCCGGTTTGAGCCGTTTCAGGAGCCGCGGGACAGAAAATCCCGTGGTATTAATTTAACAGCGGAAGTTTTCTTCAGGATCTTTTTAAAACTGTAATTTCCCGATTTATTTTATTTCACAACTCGGGATAAAACCCCGGTAATTTACATTCATATGATTTCACGGAGAAATCTTTATTTTACAAAACATGTTTCTTTATTTTATACTGAGCCACTTCCTTAAGCTGATAGTGCTTCACGGCACTTTTCCTGGATCACAACAGATCACCTGAAACATGTTTGAAAAAGGTTTTGTCAGCGGGAAATACTTGTGAATCATTCATTTTACAGAAAACGACACATAGTTATTAATTACAGCATAAGAGCGATTACGATGGTTTCTATCTTATTGTTATATGGCACCGTGTCACCTCCTGGTGACGATGGTCATACCACTATTGAGTCCTGTCACCCAATTAGTGATGATATATCACTGTTAGGGCTTATTTGCCTAACCTCTGTTAGGGCTTATTAGCCTAACACCGTGAGAAATTAGTAATGTGCACAATACCCCACTAGCCATTGATTAAGATTACAACGACTTAATCCCTGTAATTATAACATTTGAAAATGATTTGAGGTATTGTAAAATAGTTGATAAAAAGAGAATGACTCACATTGCAGATTTAATTTGAGCAGAGCCTAGCCTACTGATTAGCCTTTTAACCTAAATTTAATACCATGCACACAACTCGGTTAGTAACTTAATACAGCATTTACGATAACTCACGAGATTAAAACCCTCACAACGAATGACAAAGTGCGATACTTAAACATCCATTGAATTAACAACGAATGACAAAGCATAAACCCTAATGTGGGCAGCACTTAAACATCCATTGGATAGTTTAATCGATCGGACATTGAATCGTAGCAGCGATCGAGTTATTACCCTGTTTTGCGGCAGCGATTAGTGATCCGTGTGTGTTTTTAGACTATTTCTGATATAACTCAGTGTACGTAACGAGATTTTACGTCGTTTCAACTCCAGAATTCAAGTCCCAAGGCCCTCTATTTATACACAAAATTTACCCTGGCTTACGGACCCTAAGCCTTATCCCTTATGGTCCGTAAGGGACACCTATTTTCCATAGGGTAGCTACGTGTGTGTGTAGGCTTGCTGAGTCGACAGTTTCGTAAAATTAAATTTTGACAGCGAGATTTTAAGATAATCGTAACTAGGGTTTTACCCCCCCCCCCGAGTTTTAGGGGCCCTGATCCTGATTCTGATTGTTCTAAAAATTTTAGGGTTTGTGCAGAATCACTTGGGTGTTTCAATTAGGGTTTCCTATTGGATAAAATAATAAAATAAATAGGACTTTTGATGAGAGTTGTTATACATACCTTGCATCCCAATTTCGTACTTGCTGCTTCATCCATACACGCATCCATATAAAGAATTAAGGACGCATAAGAGGGGTGATGCCCCATTCCAACGGCGCATGAGCTGGCTATTTTGGTAAGTCAACTTTATTCTTGGCCATTTTCGTAATTAAGACTAATTCAAAACTCACGTTAACAATAAACTCGGTCAAACTCAACATCCATTTACCCTCTCATACGGAACCAACATGGATAACCCACTTTCTGCTATCCAAATCATGACCCGTTGACCCATATCGGATGACCCGTAAACGAACCCGAATAATCCAACAGTTATTACTCAAACATTTCATTGTAAACCTAAATCTGGAACAATTTCCTAATTCCAGTTTGAGCTGTTGTTTCAATACATTTTGACAACTTAAAAGTACAAGTACACTATAACTTTTTAAATAAAGGGTTATTGGATTTTATCACCCTTAACTATTGGCCATTGGTCGCTGCCACCCCCAACTATCACTTTGACGTCCGCCACCCCTAACTTAACACTTAGGGGGTGTTTGTTTTTGCTTAAAAGGTCTGCAAAGAGCCTATGTCTGCAGGCGGGCAGACATAAGGTCTTGAAGACTGTTTGTTTTTTTTCTTTAAACAGATCTGAAAACACCTTTTTTCATCTTAAAAATTAAGCTTTGATTCCTTGCTTAAAACATCTTCACAAAGAACCAAAACATAAACCCTCACAAATGAAGAGCAGACCTTATACACAGACCTCATCCACCTCTGATTCCCCTCTTCTCCCTCAGATCGAGTCGCCGGACTCCGGCGACGTCGGACTCCGGCGACGTACCAGCCAACTCCGATCACCACCACCGTCTGGTCGTCTTCTCCCTCAAATGGAGAAGGAGAGTTGCAGAGCTGTCGGCCACCACCGTCTGGTCGTCTTCAATATCATCATCGGAGGCATGGAAAGATGAGGGGGCCAATCGGCTTGCATCTGTGAGAAACCGAGAGAGGGTGTAGACATGGAAAGATGAGGGGGCCAATCGGCCATATCCAAGCCCTGTGGGCCGAATAATGATTGTTTTTATTACTTTAAAAACTAAAATTTAATTTTGTGGCATATCCTTGTAATCACATTTGTCAGCATGTTGATTCACAGCACCGACAGGGAAAAATACTCAAACAAATTTTATTAAAAGTTTGTTTAATTGTTTGGGTGTTAAACAACATATGTAGAAGATCTTATGTGTTTGTTGATGATTTTCAGTTTATGTAGACACTAAAAACAAACAGTCTGATATTTTCAGCTTGCAGAGCTTCAGACCACATCTTCAGTTGCAGACATGGAAACAGATGAAATCAGCTTGCAGACAGTTTATGTCTGCAAAAACAAACAACACCTTAGTGTGTTCTGTCACCAGATCACTAACTTTTGATCCTGTTACTATACTTTTGGGGGTGTCCTAAGATCCCTAAAACCTTTCCAACATCCCTATGACACCCTAAAAAGTGTAGTAACCTGATCAAAAGTTAGTGATCAGTTAACGACGTGGTGACAGAGTACACTAAGTGTTAAGTTGGGGGTGACGAGCGTCAAAGTGATAGTTGGGGGTGGCGGCAGCCAATAGCCAATAGTTGGGGGTGATAAAATCTAATAACCCTTAAATAAAATGCAAAAGATCTCTAACAAACAAGTCATTTCTAGCCTCGTGATAGCATTGTGATTTCCTTGACAATTTTGTCTATGTTCAAAGAAGATGAACCGTTGGGACCTGTGGCGACACGAGCCTTTTCCTTCCACTCTATGGCATTGTTCCTCATTATGCGACCACCTTCTCCCATCAATTGTTGCACAAGCCTACTAACTTCATCTCGTTTCACTTTATTCCCCATCTCCACTCCAACCTCCCATTCCTTGCATATAGACCTACAGTTGGTCATCTGGTCCCACCAAAACGGCCAACATATCATTGGCACCCCAGCCGACAAGCCCTCGATGGTGGATCCCCATCCACAGTGAGTTAAAAACCCTCCAACCGAAGGATGGTTCAGGACCTTTTCTTGTGAGCACCAACTTGAAATAAAGCCTCTCCTTTTTATATGTTCCTCAAGTTCAGGAGGCAAAAGTGTAGATTCCCCTTCCACTAAGTTAGACCGGATTATCCAAAGAAAAGAGTGGTTGCTATTAGCAAGTCCCCAACCAAATTCTATCAAGTCTTCTTTTGACATGAACGTTGTACTCCCATAATTTACATAAATGACAGATCTTGGTTCCCTAGACTGAAGCCATTGTAAACATTGTGCTTCTTCTTTCATCAAGCTGTATCCCACTCCAATTTGCCTTTTCTCTTCAGGTATCTGATCAAGAAGTAATTGCACTGGGCCGATGGTGTAAACATGAGAATACATCGATGACAAAGCTTTGATAATACTAGCCTCCAACTCATCGAAAGTGTGGAAAATATGATATGAAACTCTATGAGACCTTTGGGGAGCTTCCTTACAGTACCTCACCATTTTATCATTGACGCCAGCGGCCCAATCCATCGGGAAATCCTTAAGACGGATGTCTTCCATTCCCGGAACCCAATCAGCGATCGTGTCTAAATACCCATTTGTTAAGTGACTTTCATCTGTGTATACATTAAAAATGTAGAGAAATCAGTTAAATTAGTTTTTTTTTTAACTGCAATTTCATTAGACCAGTGGGGAGCTGAAATAGACTAATAGTACCAAAGCAACATCATTTAAATTAGTGATCACGCTTTTAATAGAAACCATAGACAAATGAACTAAATCATATCAATTAAAAGCGATAACAAACAAACAAATATCTGACAATTGGTGAGATTCCTATACCCGTGTTTTTAAGTGTGAAATGTGTAACAACTAGAGTTATGCGCCGCCCGCGTTGCGGGGCGCTAAACCGAGTATTTCTTAGTTTAATAACATGTACGCCTTTATGTCAGTTAGTTATACATGCTACTTATAACACGATATCAAAAAAGATACATCAAGTAGACCAATTAAAGAAAAACAGTACCATAGGTATGATAAAAAAAAAAAAAAACTAAACCGATGACAAACGTGTAATTTAGAGTTGGGGGCAAAACAATAATTTGTCAGGACCAATTAGCGAGTGTAGGCAGTTGTTTGGCATGAATAAAAACAAAATTGAGTCAACCAAGTAAAATAAAACACTACCATGATTTTGCCAAAAAATAAATAAAATAAAAACCATGGCAAGATTGCAATTTTTAGCTAAGTTATATCGTAATTTTAAAATGGAGGTAAAAGAATATTTTGAACTGATAGCAAAACCATTTTTTTATTTTAAATTTGGGGCAAAATCGTAATATTCTTACTGCGGAAAAAATCATAATTTTTAGCTGATGACAAAATTGTAATTTTAAACTGAGAACCAAATCGTAATTTGGCAGGACTCTAGCTGAGGGCAAACCTATAACTTTATTTTGAATTTGAGGCAAAATTGTATTTTTTTAACTGAGGGCAAAATCGTAAATTTAAGCAGGGGCAAAAGCAAAAATTTGTTTTGAACCAGAGGCAAAATCGTAATTTTACATTTGGGATAAAATTGTAATTTGACATAACCTATAAATAGCTATTATATAAAAAAATGGAAAAAAAAAAAACCAAAGTGGCGGCCACTTTCGGCCAACCACCAATTAGAACTATTCCCGCCGTCCAAATGCACTTTCATTTGTATGTATTGGAAATTTGTATTTATATAACGGTCATCTATTCATTATTTTTTTAAAAGATGTCCATTAAAATTCTTATATGTTTATGTCTGTTTAAACTTGGGAGATTTCTATTTACACTTACACCATGTGTAGTGGTAATGCCTCTGTCCTTGGGCGTTTTGCCCTATGTGGCAGCCTAGTCAGCAATTGGGCGTTTTCTAAAATGAGTGTACCGGGGATGTGGGCATTGTGAGACATTATGTTTGTAATAAAATTAAATAAAAAAACCATCAAAAATCTTATTGAACAAACAAAAGGAAGATGAAGGGTGATTGACCAAAAGCAAGGAAGCAATGCGTGGAAAAAAGAACGCCAAAAGCAATTTGGCTGAAAAAAAGCGCCCCCGGGGTGGCAAAATGGCGTTGTGGGGCGTTTTTTAGGGGAAAACGCCCAAAAAAACCCCCCACTATGGATGGTCTTAGGGAGGAAGCGGCACGCTAGGGTAACTACCTTAGCCCCGACCAACCATCATTCGCCAACTCAAAAAGTGCACCAAGTACCCATTTACTAGTAAATGGTGGCAGCACCTACCCTAGCCACACACTTTTTTTTAATTTTTAATTATATTCTCAAAATTAAATATCTTAAAATTTAAGATTAAATATAGTTCGGAAGAATGCGTCACGCCGCTACGTGGGTGAAATCCTCGTCAAAGTGGTGCTTGTAGTCGATACAAGCAACTTGAATAAGCTCGTCCTCTCTGAGAGCTCGTTGTTGAGGTTTGGCAAATTCAAGAATGTAGCATGGAATCTAGAAATTTGGTAACGGATGTGGGTGAATTGTGAATCTAATTGATTCGCGGTTCGGTTCATGTCACCCACATAGGTTGTAAATAGCTCATGCACCCAACTCCAAAAGGTGGACCGTCTCATAGGAGATGTGGGTTCGTGTCAGACCGCTACATAAGATAACGTCAACACATTGTCTTCATCTTCCGTCCACGGGTTTGCCATTAGATTGTGAATGCGAAAGATTTAAAATGGCTTGTGAATGTGAATATAAAATGTAGAGAATTTTGTGGTTTGGTTATGTGGTATGGATGCTTTTATATAAAGAGGTTAATAGTTATTTGAAATGAATTAATTTTAAATTGACCAGACGGTCAAAAAACAATTCAAACAGTCACATTTTTCTCGATGTGTGCGATGGTTAGTGGGTACGGGAGCTGGCCCAGCCAACCCGCATGGGTGGCGAGGGTGTGCTGGCCCGGGTAGTAACCCGTGGGAGACTACCTGTATGGTGTCCTGGGAGGCAAATGTAGATATGTATATATGTGTGTGAGAGAGAGAGAAATGTGTTCACCTGTTATAATTTTCACAAGGTAACCGGGTTTGCGTGATATAACACCCCTCAAGGTAGTGTGGGGAGATGCTATGGAGAGGTTAGGCGCGATATAATGTTCGACTACGGAAAGACATGGGTGTTTAAATTTGGGATATGTTTGAACTTTGAATTCAATAAATATTCTTCACTGTTTTTTATATTTATATATATAATTATTTATTTATCATTTTCGACTAGTGGACCGACAAGAACGACTAGATAGATGTCTTATCCATAAAAAAGCTTTATAGTTTTTTTAAGGTTCAAGAGAAATCGCATATCTTTTTTACGGACAAGACTAAAATATATGCCAATAATAAAAACCAACCTTTAAGCGGTGCAAATCCTTTCTCGAAGAGAGATTGGATCTGGTAAAATCCCATGTAGCCACAGGCAGCAAGTGTCCAATACATCATGATCGGGATTCCAAGCTTTTGCGCAGCATCGATTGTGAAAATCGACAGGAACCCATCAGAAATAATGCAAGTTGGAGCATCCTGAAGTTTGGTTACAAGGTCAATGAAACAACCTAAGAAGTTGGTTTCAAGGGATTGCATAAGTAGATCTCTGATGGTGTCGCCGCTAGCTTCCGGACTGCGAGGAACACCATCCGGAATGGTTTCAAATCGGAAGCCAGGCGAGCCGTCTAGGCTGTGTGGGCCTCCTGATTCAAGAAGGCGCTCGTGGACGAACTCGGTGTTGACGAAAGTTATCTGGAGGCCCTTGTGGTGAAGAAGCTCTGCTAGTTTGAGCATGGCTTTTATGTGGCTTTGGTCTGGAAATGGTATAACGATGACGTGTGGTTTCTTCTCGGTTGTGGCCATTGAATCCATGGCTCTTTTGTGTGTTCTGAATGGATAGTGGGAGTAGTAGAAATAGGGGGCTTTTATAGCACTTCAGAATAATACATTTTGAAGTTGGTCTCTTATGGCGGCTTTTCCCAAACTTTTTTTTTTTCTTACAAAGTGCTATATTAATATTAGTCAATTTAGTTATTAAGTAATAGGTTTTTACCCGTAATTGCTTTCCGGGCTCAGGAAAGTTAGTTATATTTAGGGCTGTAAATGAACCGAACGAACACGAACAAGGCCTTGTTCGTGTTCGTTCGTTAAGGAAATAAATGTGTTCACGAACGGTTCATGAACACTTACCGAACGAGATTTTATGTTCCTGTTCGTTCATTAAGGAAATGAGCGTGTTCACGAACGGTTCACGAACACAAGCGAACACAAATAAATTTGGCGAACGCGATGAAGGATAAAGGTGGATGGCCAGGGAGTAGCACTAGAACTTGAATGGTAGATCATATTCGTCGATATAAATAATGAGAAAAGAAAGGGAAATGGTGCATAAACAAGGTGAAAAAGGGTTTCCTAGTTTCATTATTAGGGTAATGATATAAATAAAAGTTTAATAGTATAAAAAGTATAGATAAAATATATGAAAGTATAAAAATATTTAATTAAAACACGAACATACGAACATAAACGAATGCAAATGAACGAATGTTCACGAACACCTTACCGAACGTTCACGAACACAATTGAACGAACAAGACCTTTGTTCATGTTCGTTCATTTAACTAATCGAACGGAATTTCTTGTTCATGTTCGTTCGTTTATTAAACGAACGAACATAAACGAACTTCCCGCCGAACGGTTCACGAATTGTTCGCTGAACGTTCGGTTCGTTTACAGCCCTAGTTATATTAATTACTATTTGTTATTAATACAACCACATTATATCAACAATCTCATTCGATTCAACAACAATTTCTTCAAATCACCGGATTAGATCATGAACCCATATTAGAGGTCAAAAAAAAGCACAACAGTACCACATGAATAATATCATTTCTACTTTTACTTCAATGCACTTACATGTTAGGGTGATTTGGGATTTTGTAAAAATGTTTGTTTTTGTACTTCTTTACAAAATAAGATGTTGACCAAAATTCAAATAGATGTTGACCAAAAGTCAATCAGATGTTGACCAATAGTCAAACAGATGTTGACCTTAAACAGATGTTTGGTTTAAGGCAAAACATCTGTTTATGGCCAAACATCTGTTTAAGGTCAAACATCTGTTTAAGTCCAAATATCTGATATAGAAGGCGAAACATCTGTTTAAGGCAAAACATATGTTTAAGGTCAAACATCTGTTTATGGCCAAACATCTGTTTAATGTCAAACAACTGTTTAAGTCCAAACCTCTTATATAAAAGGCCAAACATCTGTTAAAGGCCAAACATCTGTTTAAGCCTGAACAGATGTTTAACTTAATAAGATCTACTGTCTTCTCACACTGTTTTCCTCTTCAAAACACTGTTCAATCTAACATGGGTTTCCATTAACTATTGACCAAAATGCAAACAGATATTCAAACCACTGTTTGTTATTATACTTCTTTACAAAATTACATAGAATTCAAGAAAATGAAACAATGACTTAAAGAACTATAATTTAACACACAATCTAATCGGGCAAAGCAATCTATTATCTGACAATTCCCTGGTTTTTACAACATGAAACACAACTTCATCATGCCAAATACAGTCATATATATCCATCCATTATTCTGAATTCATAAACCCATAAATGCAGAAGAATATCACATTTGCAATTAATAAACCAAGTTTCTACTAATTACAGTTACTATTAGCAAAAAGAAACATCATATCATCTATATATAAAACATAAAATGCTAATAACAGTGTTTTATCATGTTAGCCATACATAGCAACAAACCATCAAGTTAATAATTTAAAAAAAAAAAAAACATACAACATCACCATCAAAAAATTCCTACTTATAGTATCTGATATCAGAACATACTTAAATGTCTTTGTTAAACTAACGTAACTTGATTTAATACGATCTTCTGTTGCGAAGACACGTATGTGAAGTGCAACATATCACCAAGCCTCAAGTTATTGTCAGTCATAAACTTTCGCCAACCATCCAACGCATAACGTGGGTTCAATTCATTTAACTCCGACTTAACATCATAAACCTCCACAACTCCAACCATGTTTTGAACTTTCAAAGGATGAAGATCAAGAGAAAGACATGCTCGTCTGGCAACTTCAGTAGGAAGACGCTACATGTATTGTGTGTAAAAAAATAATAGTCAGACAAGTAAACATAAATCATTGGTTTGTTATAAAAAATGGTATACCAGCCCATAGTCTCCTTTGCGGTCAAAATGAAAGAACTCAGGGTCGAGAAGATGTCCAGAATGTTTTTTTTTTGCAGTCTTTGCAATCTTATTTCTACGGTTAAGCTTTTTCTGAACGTTGGCGGCTCTCTTCCCCTTGATGAAAAAGTAAACATATACATGTGAATTAAAGGAATGTTGAATATATGCACAAAAAAAAAACAGTTTATATAACATATACTAATTAACTAGAAAGTATATATACCTTAACTTTATGAGCAGAAGAAGAACATCCAATATGATCACTTGTGTCGACAGGTAAGGCAGCATTTCCCTTAGTCCTATTCTTGACCATCTCCTTTCTCTCAGAAGTAACTTTATCTTTCTTCTTAACCTGTTGTCATGGAGTAACTTTAATAACAATAGTAATATAACAATCTTTAAGATGGTAACTTACATCTTGGGTTTTGTTCAATCGTCAAGACATGCGTCTCTTCGACGTGCATTCGGCATTGGTTGGTAACTTCTTCTAAATAATACATTATTGGATAAATATAACATCAGTAAACAACATTACTAATAGTTGTAAAAACATTAAATTATTATATGTGTTAAATTAAAAATAAATAATTTTAATAATTTAGTAAGTACCTGAGTAACGGTTCTACCTTCACCTACAGACACAACTTCTTCATCCTCATAGATGTCCTGGTCAACATTAATGAAATAATTAATATAATGCTAAAATATTAAAACTTTTACTGCTAATGCTAAATACTTACGTACCTTGAATGCATTCTCAACATAATCAGCCTTCGATATCTCAAGTACACTATCATCGTCAGATTCAGGTTTCTTCAAAAAGCAAATCTCAGTCTCATCTCTATAAACTACTACCTCGAAAACAACATCATCAATTCTGCTAAACACAAGCAAATCATCCTCCAGTATCCCAATATCGTTGCACATTTCCGGCCATCCTCTAGCAAATACAAAGTTGGTATCAACCTTAGACGCCTCAACATTCCAATAGGAACCCTTATAACAGATTTAAAATTTGCCACTTGGTGGGCTGTTTATGTAAAATTGTTTAATGAAGCAGTCTTCGATTACCTGCATAAATTTAAAAATAATGAATACTATACGTGAAGTATGTAACTTATGAGAATAAGTGTTGACACATTAAAGATGCAAAAGAATTCAAGTTAAGATCAATACTCATACCGTAAAACCAAATCTTGCATAACGATTAAACGTGAAATAAGATTCACCACGCATGCCATCAACAAAACATGAAAGTTCAAGCCCAAAATCACCTAACAGTTTGAAAACCAACAAAGTATCCCTTGGCAGATTGAGATCTTTAACAACATTGTCCCAACCGTCAGTTATTATTGGCGTTGAATTTTCTGTTCTGACCCTCACAACCCGTTTTTTACCAGACTCATGATAGATTCGCAACTTATTTTTTTGCCAACAATATCCCCACTTTTGATTAGCAAACGCTATAGGTACATCCTGTATATAATTTTTAAGTAGTGTAAGAAAATATAAACCATAAGAACTGTTAAATATATATCTCAATAAAAATAAATTATGTATGTAAAAACATGTCATACCAGTTTCAAAGATTCTGGGTTATCAAGAAACTTGACAAATGTAGTATACATCATAAAACCTGAATCAGTAAAGATGTTAAAAGATTGTAATTAAAATGTTGGCTTCGAAGATGAACATTAACTTTTTTGTATTAACAGAGTATCTATTGAAATTAATCATAGAAACAGAGTATGAGTTAAAAAATTTCTGCAAATAATAACTATTTTAACATGTTCTCAACAAATGATTCAAACACCTAACTAAACCCTTCTTGAATGTATAGCAATAAACGTTTAAAATCGTATTTGTAGCAAGATATGATTTGAATTAAGATCGGTTAAACAATATAAAGTTCATTACAATATGAATGTACATACCAGTTGCTGAACAAAAAACAATAAAACCTCAGGTGATTGAAGTGTAGAAGACGGAGAATAAGAAAGTTGAAACCCTAGAAAATGACTGGGAATAAGAGATTTTTGAAAGAAGAGATGATGGATGTTTAATGTGTAATGATGATGAAGAAATAATGACGGTTATGTTTTTGACTTCCCATATTTTCAACTGATGAAAAATATTTACACATACACCCCTTATTGAATTTGTTATTTACATTTACATTGAGATACAAGAGTAAAGTGGATGATTAGTTGAATTGATTTGGTATTTAAATTAACAAAGAAAAATAATTTTTCTTATAGCAAAACCATTAACATATCATATTTTTTCTATGCTTTAAATCATGTATTAATCATAATTATCTTTTAACATAAGTAAGTTTCATGAGCTCGGGAAGCAATGTCGGGTGAAAATCTAGTTTTATCTATATTATAATTAGCTTTTAACATAAGTAGTTTGACTTTGGTCAAACTGCGTTTTAACATTTCTCAAACAGTGTTTTATCTATTATAATTAGCTTTTAACATAAGTAGTTTGACTTTGGTCAAACAGCGTTTTAACATTGCTCAAACAGTGTTTTAACGTTGGTAAAACATACTTTCGAACCACTAAGAATCATATTTTTTGCAAACAGTTGTTTGACATTGGTCAAACAGTGGTTTGACTTTGGTCAAACAGTGGTTTGACTTTGGTGAAACAGTTTTTTAGCTGGTGTAGGTTTGAAATTGATCAGTTCGTAGCCTCTTATGCAGTCCAAATCCGGTATAATTTTCTTCCATATTGATAGTGAACACGGGGATCTTCAGAATTGTCTGCGTTGTAAATTACTTATGAATAAATTTATCACACATTGTTCTGAGATGCAAAACACAATAGAGTTTATAAAGTTTAAACCAAATAAAATTTAAACAAAATAGTAATTAAGAAAATATATATACAACTATACTTAGAACGGTGGAAGTTAAAACTCAGAAAAAACAATGATTACAAGCTAGTAAAAACTTCTTTGTAAACAACATTAGAAGTCTTATTTGTTGGTTTTCCATCATCGTCGAATATTAGTATTTTAACGCCTTCTCTGGTCTTGACCCTTGATAATGCAACGTACAACTGACCATGAGTGAAGACAGGATCTTTCAAATAAAGACCAACCTTTGATAACGATTGTCCTTGACTCTTGTTAATTGTCATGGAAAAAGAAACTGATAAAGGAAATTGTCTTCGTTGAAATTGAAAAGGTATTTTTTTGTCAGACGGGATCATATTAATCCTTGGAATAAAAACTCTCGTGCCAATGTTACCACCAGATATTACTTCAGCTTCTATAACTCGTTTACCAAGAAAAGTAATTTGAAGCCTTGTACTGTTACATAACCCTTTCTGTTGATCAATGTTTCGAAGAAGCGTCACAGGAACACCAACTTTAAGAACTAATCTGTGATTAGGTAAGCCAGATATCTTAAGAGCATTCAATTTTTCTGTTGAGTATAAGCTTTGTTAAAAAGAATCAAGAATTTGTTCAGTTTGACATATACTATCAGAACTCAGATACTCTTTCGCATCACTAGGAAATTACGAAAGCAATCAATCATTAATTTCATGAACTACCTCATTTTTGGGTGCTAGAATTGCTCGCTCCGAAAAAATCCAGGAATCCTAAATTGTTCAATAATTGAAGGATATACAAAGTCAATTAAACTTTGTATTGGGTCACAAATATCGGTGATTAGTAGATCATCTGGTATCTCTATAATGGCGTCACCATCATTATCATCTCCAACGTTTCCTTCACCAATATCAATAAGCCATTTTGCAAATTCTTTGATAGACTCCATATTTGAACTTTCAGCTCCAATAGTTAGACGCATGTTTTTAGTCAGCCGTAACAGTCTGCATTTTGACCATATGTATGAAGAGCTTAAACATGCACTAACAATTTCTTGTCTAGTACCATTAGGAATAACAGGTAGGATTTGTCTAAAGTCACCACCAAATACAATAATTTTACCTCCAAAAGGAATATCCGAACGAATACTCCTACCTTCCGAAAATACGTCGGTCATCGTCCTATCTAAAGCTTCAAAGGCATGTTTGTGTACCATCGGTGCTTCGTCCCATATGATTAATTGGGTTTCCTTTAATAATCTGGCAATATCACTATTTGGCTTAATATTGCACATTGAATCTTCTGTTAGATTAATGGGAATATGGAATCGAGAATGAGTTGTCCTTCCACGGGAAAGTAATAAAGAAGCAATACCATTTGAAGCTACATTTAAAACTATTCCATTTCTACATCGAACAGCTGAAGCCAAAGTCTTCCATAAAAAGGTTTTTCCAGTTCCACCGTAACCATAGACAAAAAAAGGCCTCCTTTACGGCCTACAACTGCTTCCATTATTTCGTCAAAAACCGCTCGTTGTTCATCTATAAGAGATTGATGCAACCTGTTAAACTCAGCTTGTACTTCATCTAGGTCATGTGACAGCTCTTCATTGATCAGACGATTAGAAGCATCACGTAAGGAATCGTCATCAGGGTACGGCATAGTGACAAACCTTCGTAATGATGAACCATTGGAAATTAAATAGTTTTCAATTTTCAACAAAGTAAGGTTCTTAATCTGATATTCAGGAAGCATTAAACCTAATAAAACAAAAATTTAACATTATTAATTAAAAAATCAAAATGTAGTATGTGAAATAAAAAAGATAGATCAGAACCTGAAATATTTGTTTCTTTTTTACGTCTATAAACAATATCATCAGCTAAGTATTTCCACGTGTTCTCCCAAACAAATTCTGGCCGTGAAAGAGTATTTGACAAAAGCAGGGTAGCAAATAACACTCGAAGATACCCAGTATGTCCTTCAAAACTTGCTTCTTTAATGGCCTCAACGTATTCATTGTCATCATCTAAGAGTCTCATCGCATAGCAAGCATCTCTAAAAGTCGGGAATAATTGACCGTTAACTGTACGTATCTCCTCGAATGATCTAGGCCCTTTAACTTTATTGAGTAGTATCCTCAAAAAATAAGGTTCGCCCAATGCAGGAGATACAGAATGAATCCGGCCAACACACTGGTACGTCTTACGTACCTACCAACATCTATCTTTAAGTATCCAAACAAATTTGGAAGGAAACTCAACATAAGTCAGCTTTCTAGCATCTTCATTTGTCTCGTTCAACTTCATCCATTGCACAAATATTGAAGAAGCAACAGAAGGCTTGCTTAAAACATTATCAATATCATCATCCGCACCATACACAACATTCTGTTGGCCAGGCAAATGAAAGGGAAGCCTCATAACAGCAGGATACCTATAATGAACCTCATTAGAGAATATTCTCCAGGATGCCTCACACGCTGAAATATATCTACAATCATAATACTCCTTGATCTCGTCTTTTGGCTTTTCCTTGATGGTTGAATTTGTATCACCAGAAACTACCGCAGTAGCCATATCAGGGCCTTTGTTAATGTACTTGAACAAATATTTCACTGAACCGGCTTGATTACACCATTCAACATTAATGTGTGCTTGATATCTTTTCAAAAGCCTTTTGTTATAAGGAACAACATTTCTGTTGTCTAATCTAACACCAGATTTTATAACTGTATGACCTGAATCTCTTCTTCTGTATATAGGAAAACCACTTGAATCAATAGTTGTATGTGGTGTGAATTTCTTCGGAAAGTTTTTTGAACATCTTTTATCAACCATGCAAGGACAATTCAAATTAGCATTCCCAAATGGACCATGAATCATATAATCAGTCACAAGAGAATAAAGTTCAGGATCTTCTTTTTTATTGGGAATCTCAGCAGAAATAAATGGATCTATGTGATCTATGGTTGGAAGTTTGTGATCGACGTTCATGAATAAGCTTATATGTGCATGAGAAAGACCACGCTTTTGAAATTCTACTGCATAAACAACTAAATAAAAAGGAAAAATAAATAGATTTAGTAGTTGATAACCTTGATTACAAAATATATATCGGAGGATAAGATGTGAAAACGAAATAACATACCAGCGTTAATCTCACCGAAATACTTAGAATCCTTCAAATCTTTGAGTAAGGAATCAAGCTTCATTTAAAACAATCGACACAATATGTCAGGCCTGTCACGACCCCCGACCCACCCTGAACGGAATCGGGAGCCGCAAATAGCCAAGTGGTACCGGTGATTATTTTGAAAAATATTGCAGCGGAAATTTCATCAGGACCGTGAGTTAGGAAAAATATCAGAGTTTAGAAAACACCGGATTTTATTTATTAAATAGATGGAATAAATCCATGTTTTACAAAGGTAGCTTTAATAAGGGATAACCCAATTACATGAAACAATATTTCTTAATTTGATTTAATTAATAAAATAAGCCACTTCTTGAAGCCTTTCAGTGCCGTATCCATTTATTACTCTGTAACGCCCCAAAACCCGAATGTTTATATTCGTTTTATGTTCCCCATGAATATTCAATGAAATAAATAACTAGTCTATTTGACCTAGTTAAGTGTATGGTGAAAACCATTAAAAGATGAAAGTGGTGCCAATTGTGTTTTAGAGGTAAACACGAGGGACTAAAGTGGTATGGAATGAAAGTTATGTTAATAAATAAAAGATCACACACACACACACACACTTTCGTGTGTGTTCTGAATAGATCGATCAGGGGCTCTCAAGAGCCCCAAACCCTAGTTCATGCAAAAGCTTTAAATTGAAGAATGAATCAAGGCCCAAATTCACAACCGAGCATGAATTAGTGATCACCTTCACAAGGGGATCGTAAGGTATGTCTTGAATCAAAGATTGGTGATCATGTGTGAAGTGGGTTATGTTCTAATCCGTAAGTTAATGTGAAATTGATCATGTATAAGTGTTAGAATCATCATATAGAACATATGTTATGTATGGTTTGTGTTAATTTGATGTGTAAAGGTGAAACCCAATTGTTGGGGTAAGGATGATAGCATGGATATATCATCAAGGTCCAATTCTTGTCCAAAATTGATGTATCATGTTATGTATGATGGATTCTTGTTAGAAGGATTGGAAGAAATGTGATGATTATATGTTTGATGATTATGCATGTATGATTCGTGTTGATTGGAAGGAAGAAATTGATGAATTATGTATGAAATTAGAAGATTGTGCATGAATTAGTTGTACGTTATGCTTAGAAGGTAGTACGCACACCAAGTGTTTGATGAAATGCCTAGGTGAGCTTAATAGATGAAATTGTATGTAAGTAAAAGATGATATGTATATAGTGATGTCCGTATAGTCGATTATAATGTTACGGGTATATAATGAAAAGTCAAAAGTTAAAGTAAATGGACCGTTGACTTCTAAAAGTCAACTGTCATGTTGTCATAATTGTAAGACTAAAGTAAGTTATATGATGCGTGTTAGACGTATGTGTGTCTAATGCGATGACGTTACGGACTCCACGAGTTGGAAATGATATGAATTTGGTTACATGTATTATGCTTGTTAGAAGTGACTATGAACGTCAAATATGAATTATACGATCGATATGATCGTTAGCTTGTACAATTATGTATGCTAATAAGAATGTGATTTGGTGACATGAAAGTATAGGAATCATGTCGAGAAGGACTCAAGCATGAAAGGCTAACGGGTCAAAAAGAGACAAGATAACGTACACGAACTCGGACGCACGAGGTAAGTGATTTCTGCAATCACTTCTTATGTTCGTTTAAGTTATAAGGCGTTTTAATTAACTAAGCATGATGGTTGAAGTCAATTATGTGTCGTAGTCTTTCGTCGTAAAGGATGGGATTAAAGTTGACCAAAATGCCCTTGATGGGTATTTTGGGCAAATGATCTTAATAAGTGGTTTAAGAACAAGTTATACGATTAGTTTAATGTTTTGGACAAGTATGGAAATGGGAAGTATGGTTTTGTTGTCATAAACCGTTTAATGCGCAAATACCCATAACGGGTCAAATAGTTAGAAAATGATAATAAGCCGATAGAGCGTAAGTTAAGAATTTCCGTAATCCGGATGTGGGATTTAAGTTCATATGATAGAATGTGAAATTACAAGCATGCAGGCAAGAATCCCACCTCAGGTTCCTGAACCTTAAAGCGGGATCTCATAGCCCAGGTAAGAATCCCACCTCAGGTTCCTGAACCTTAAAGCGGGATCCCATAGCCCAGGTAAGAATCCCACCTCAGGTTCCTGAACCTTAAAGCGGGATCTCATAGCCCAGATAAGAATCCCACCTCAGGTTCCTGAACCTTAAAGCGGGATCTCATAGCCCAGGTAAGAATCCCACCTCAGGTTCCTGAACCTTAAAGCGGGATCCCATAGCCCAGGTAAGAATCCCACCTCAGGTTCCTGAACCTCAAAGCGGGATCCCATAGCCCAGGCAAGAATCCCACCTTAGGTTCCATTTGGGAACCTTAAAGTGGGATCCCGTACCCCAGGTAAGAATTATTAATTTAATTCTCATTGGTATGTATGCAATGATGTGGGAAAGGTTTGTATGCATGTAGATGTGTATGTATGTATGTGTAAAGATATGTACGAGGGTATGTATGTATGCAATGATGTGGGAAAGGTTTGTATGCATGTAGATGTGTATGTATGTATGTGTAAAGATATGTACGAGGGTATGTATATATGCAATGATGTGGGAAAGGTTTGTATGCATGTAGATGTGTATGTATGTATGTGTAAAGATATGTACGAGGGTATGTATATATGCAATGATGTGGGAAAGGTTTGTATGCATGTAGATGTGTATGTATGTATGTGTAAAGATATGTACGAGGGTATGTATATATGCAATGATGTGGGAAAGGTTTGTATGCATGTAGATGTGTATGTATGTATGTGTAAAGATATGTACGAGGGTATGTATATATGCAATGATGTGGGAAAGGTTTGTATGCATGTAGATGTGTATGTATGTATGTGTAAAGATATGTACGAGGGTATGTATGTATGCAATGATGTGGGAAAGGTTTGTATGTATGTAGATGTGTATGTACGTATGTATAAAGGCATGTATGAGTGTATGCACGTATGTAAAGTTGTAGGGAAAAGATGTACGTACGTAGATATGTATGTAAGTACGTATGTAAGCATGATTTAGAGACCATGAGGGTTAACGTTATTAATGGTGTACCTCGAGAATGAAAAGTAATGCAGGTACATTATTGAAGTCTCACCAGGAAATGGATATGCAGATGAAATGCTTAAAGCTTAAAAGATGACGAAGTGTGAAGTGTACGCGAATGAACTTTGTTTCTTTAATGTGTGCTAATGTTATGAATGTGTGTGGTAAATGCAGGTTGTACGGATAATGAGCGATTATCTGAAGGATTAGGGATTGAAGACCGAGCCACTAGAGAGATTGTACGGGGACGTTGAATGTAAAATGTAGTAAACGGAAGCTATGTTTTTAATTAGTAAATAAGAGGATGACGGATTTATGAATAAGAATTATGTTAAAGTTGAATTTTAAATAGGTTGAGGTATTTATAATGAAAGAAATTTTATGGTTCGTGTTTCCGCTGCGACTTTTTGTCAAATACGAATTAGGGTGTAACAAGTTGGTATCAGAGCCCTGGTTTGAGAGAATCAAGTGTAAGAAGGTAAGTGCTTGAACTCAAACCTGTGTGCTCTTGTGATAAGAAACCCGTACAATCCAAGACTCGGTCAAGATCCAAAGGTAAAAGAGAATGTAAGTATGTACTTATGTACACGCATAAAGAAACTGACGGTTTTGTATATGCAAGGTAAGTATAAGCGTTTGAAGAGGATGATCCGCGAGTGCGGTCAAGTACCGACACCAAGGCATGAAATAAGATAAAGTTGAACCCAGGTACGTAAATTCAATATGTCGGTATACGAAATGGTAAAATGCATTAAGGGAAGGAAAAATGCTAAATGAAGGACCATGATGGTATAGTAAACATGTTTTGAAAAATGATACCCGTGCCGAAACCTAATTCTTCGGACATAAGGTGACAATTACACGAAGACACGAAACTAGTATGTGGATTGTGTACCTGGCCAGTACACGTGAAGCATATGACGTTCGTGGGACCGTGATAATTAATACAGGTATGTCCGTTAGAATTAAGTAGTAGGTGGACGTGAGGGTGAGGAGAAATGTAAGACTCTCAAGAATGAGAGTATGAAATGCTATGCTAGAATCCGCGAGACGGATTCGAAACATGAAATGCTATGCTAGAATCCGCGAGACGGATTCGAAACATGAAATGCTATGCTAGAATCCGCGAGACGGATTCGAAACATGAAATGCTATGCTAGAATCCGTGAGACGGATTCGAAACATGAAATGCTATGCTAGAATCCGCGAGACGGATTCGAAACATGAAATGCAATGCTTGAACCCGCGAGACGGATTCAAGGGATGAAAAGCGTATATGCAATGTTTGAATCCGCGAGACGGATTCAAAGAATGAAAGATATGAATGCAATGCTTGAACCCGCGAGACGGATTCAAGGGATGAAAAGCGTATACGCAATGTTTGAATCCGCGAGACGGATTCAAAGAATGAAAGATATGAATGCAATGCTTGAATCCGCGAGACGGATTCAAGGGATGAAAAGTGTATATGCAATGTTTGAATCCGCAAGACGGATTCAAAGAATGAAAGGCGTAAATGCAATGTTTGAATCCGCGAGACGGATTCAAAACATAGAAGGTACGAAAGGTATGAATAATGTGTTTGAATCCGCGAAACGGATTTAAGATATAAAAGACGGAACTAGTCTACATAAGAAGAAGTCAATAGCTTGACCATGTATGCGTCAAACAAGTCATAAAAGTAATGTAAAGCAAAAGAACAAAAGAATGATAGGAATGAAAATATCCGAATGTGCAAGTAACGTGAGGATATGTATGGTACAAAAGATTATAGAAACGTAGAATGATGTTAGCTACGGAGTTAAGCACGTAGGTGTGACTATGAAATGGTAGTTTTGTTGTGATAACAAAACAAGGGTTAAATGTTATGCAATGCGTCTATAGAATGAAATCTCAAAGGATGAGATGAAGGTATTTAATCTGTTATAAAATGATCATATGAGTGTAAGCATTATTATAAGTTTGAATAAGAATGTATATTAACCTGTTTTAATGGGTCAAAGGAAATGAGAATGTTATATGAAAGTATGCCATGGAAAGTACAGCCTTGTTAAGAAGAAAAAGCCAATTGCATGAATAATTATGAAATGAGTTAGGATGATTACTTATGAATGTGATGAGAGTGTTAAGTCAAACATTGATGTGTGTGTAAGAGGAAATAAGAAAGGTTTCGGGGACGAAACCTCATTTAAGGGGGGTAGACTTGTAACGCCCCAAAACCCGAATGTTTATATTCGTTTTATGTTCCCCATGAATATTCAATGAAATAAATAACTAGTCTATTTGACCTAGTTAAGTGTATGGTGAAAACCATTAAAAGATGAAAGTGGTGCCAATTGTGTTTTAGAGGTAAACACGAGGGACTAAAGTGGTATGGAATGAAAGTTATGTTAATAAATAAAAGATCACACACACACACACACACTTTCGTGTGTGTTCTGAATAGATCGATCAGGGGCTCTCAAGAGCCCCAAACCCTAGTTCATGCAAAAGCTTTAAATTGAAGAATGAATCAAGGCCCAAATTCACAACCGAGCATGAATTAGTGATCACCTTCACAAGGGGATCGTAAGGTATGTCTTGAATCAAAGATTGGTGATCATGTGTGAAGTGGGTTATGTTCTAATCCGTAAGTTAATGTGAAATTGATCATGTATAAGTGTTAGAATCATCATATAGAACATATGTTATGTATGGTTTGTGTTAATTTGATGTGTAAAGGTGAAACCCAATTGTTGGGGTAAGGATGATAGCATGGATATATCATCAAGGTCCAATTCTTGTCCAAAATTGATGTATCATGTTATGTATGATGGATTCTTGTTAGAAGGATTGGAAGAAATGTGATGATTATATGTTTGATGATTATGCATGTATGATTCGTGTTGATTGGAAGGAAGAAATTGATGAATTATGTATGAAATTAGAAGATTGTGCATGAATTAGTTGTACGTTATGCTTAGAAGGTAGTACGCACACCAAGTGTTTGATGAAATGCCTAGGTGAGCTTAATAGATGAAATTGTATGTAAGTAAAAGATGATATGTATATAGTGATGTCCGTATAGTCGATTATAATGTTACGGGTATATAATGAAAAGTCAAAAGTTAAAGTAAATGGACCGTTGACTTCTAAAAGTCAACTGTCATGTTGTCATAATTGTAAGACTAAAGTAAGTTATATGATGCGTGTTAGACGTATGTGTGTCTAATGCGATGACGTTACGAACTCCACGAGTTGGAAATGATATGAATTTGGTTACATGTATTATGCTTGTTAGAAGTGACTATGAACGTCAAATATGAATTATACGATCGATATGATCGTTAGCTTGTACAATTATGTATGCTAATAAGAATGTGATTTGGTGACATGAAAGTATAGGAATCATGTCGAGAAGGACTCAAGCATGAAAGGCTAACGGGTCAAAAAGAGACAAGATAACGGACACGAACTCGGACGCACGAGGTAAGTGATTTCTGCAATCACTTCTTATGTTCGTTTAAGTTATAAGGCGTTTTAATTAACTAAGCATGATGGTTGAAGTCAATTATGTGTCGTAGTCTTTCGTCGTAAAGGATGGGATTAAAGTTGACCAAAATGCCCTTGATGGGTATTTTGGGCAAATGATCTTAATAAGTGGTTTAAGAACAAGTTATACGATTAGTTTAATGTTTTGGACAAGTATGGAAATGGGAAGTATGGTTTTGTTGTCATAAACCGTTTAATGCGCAAATACCCATAACGGGTCAAATAGTTAGAAAATGATAATAAGCCGATAGAGCGTAAGTTAAGAATTTCCGTAATCCGGATGTGGGATTTAAGTTCATATGATAGAATGTGAAATTACAAGCATGCAGGCAAGAATCCCACCTCAGGTTCCTGAACCTTAAAGCGGGATCTCATAGCCCAGGTAAGAATCCCACCTCAGGTTCCTGAACCTTAAAGCGGGATCCCATAGCCCAGGTAAGAATCCCACCTCAGGTTCCTGAACCTTAAAGCGGGATCTCATAGCCCAGATAAGAATCCCACCTCAGGTTCCTGAACCTTAAAGCGGGATCTCATAGCCCAGGTAAGAATCCCACCTCAGGTTCCTGAACCTTAAAGCGGGATCCCATAGCCCAGGTAAGAATCCCACCTCAGGTTCCTGAACCTCAAAGCGGGATCCCATAGCCCAGGCAAGAATCCCACCTTAGGTTCCATTTGGGAACCTTAAAGTGGGATCCCGTACCCCAGGTAAGAATTATTAATTTAATTCTCATTGGTATGTATGCAATGATGTGGGAAAGGTTTGTATGCATGTAGATGTGTATGTATGTATGTGTAAAGATATGTACGAGGGTATGTATGTATGCAATGATGTGGGAAAGGTTTGTATGCATGTAGATGTGTATGTATGTATGTGTAAAGATATGTACGAGGGTATGTATATATGCAATGATGTGGGAAAGGTTTGTATGCATGTAGATGTGTATGTATGTATGTGTAAAGATATGTACGAGGGTATGTATATATGCAATGATGTGGGAAAGGTTTGTATGCATGTAGATGTGTATGTATGTATGTGTAAAGATATGTACGAGGGTATGTATATATGCAATGATGTGGGAAAGGTTTGTATGCATGTAGATGTGTATGTATGTATGTGTAAAGATATGTACGAGGGTATGTATATATGCAATGATGTGGGAAAGGTTTGTATGCATGTAGATGTGTATGTATGTATGTGTAAAGATATGTACGAGGGTATGTATGTATGCAATGATGTGGGAAAGGTTTGTATGTATGTAGATGTGTATGTACGTATGTATAAAGGCATGTATGAGTGTATGCACGTATGTAAAGTTGTAGGGAAAAGATGTACGTACGTAGATATGTATGTAAGTACGTATGTAAGCATGATTTAGAGACCATGAGGGTTAACGTTATTAATGGTGTACCTCGAGAATGAAAAGTAATGCAGGTACATTATTGAAGTCTCACCAGGAAATGGATATGCAGATGAAATGCTTAAAGCTTAAAAGATGACGAAGTGTGAAGTGTACGCGAATGAACTTTGTTTCTTTAATGTGTGCTAATGTTATGAATGTGTGTGGTAAATGCAGGTTGTACGGATAATGAGCGATTATCTGAAGGATTAGGGATTGAAGACCGAGCCACTAGAGAGATTGTACGGGGACGTTGAATGTAAAATGTAGTAAACGGAAGCTATGTTTTTAATTAGTAAATAAGAGGATGACGGATTTATGAATAAGAATTATGTTAAAGTTGAATTTTAAATAGGTTGAGCTATTTATAATGAAAGAAATTTTATGGTTCGTGTTTCCGCTGCGACTTTTTGTCAAATACGAATTAGGGTGTAACATACTCCAATCTACTGTAATTACCTGAAACGCGTTTTAAAAAGGTTTGTCAGCAGGAAATACTGGTGAGTTCATTCATTTTGCTTTAAACGACGCATTTGTTATAATCTACAGTATTAAGAGCGATTACAATGTTTCCATATATCAACCAACTACCCATAGTATTTGTCACTCGAACATCCATCGGTAGCCTCTGAGCCCGATGGAGTCTGTGACTATGGTCATATCACCCCTTGGCTAACTCGTTGTCCAATGGTGAAGTTTATCAAGTAATGTATACAAAACCCCACATACCGGCTGTAATTTGGTGATTACAAAGACTTAATCCCTGTAATTATAACTTTAAAAATAAACATACTTTTGTAAACAATTTTGATAAAAAGAGAATGACTCACATTATAAGCATGCAGATTTATACAGGCAGAGCTTAGCCTATTGATTAGTCTTGTAACCTAGGGCATACGAACTAGGTAAGTAACTAATACAGCATTTACGATAACTCACGAGATTAAAACCCTCACGACAAATGACAAAGTGCAATCACTTAAACATCCATCAGATTCACAACGAATGACAGAGTATTCCCCGAGTTCGGGTGGTACTCAAACATCCTGTCGGAATCATGACTAATGACAAAGGATAATACTTAAACATCCGGTCGGATAGTTTTAATTGATCGGATATTGAATCGTAGCAGCGATCGAGTTAATACCCTGTATCGTAGCTGCACCCCGCTATGCTAATTTATGATTTTGAGCAGTGGGAATACGTTTTTGAGTTTTGGTTTCGACATTAGCTGAAAGCTCGTAGCCTGTCCTATTTATAGCTGAAAATTGGGTCTCACGCGGCCCGCGTGAGCCCTTGCTTGATCCTTACGCGGCCCGCGTAGCCGCCTAGTCTACGCGTAGGGTTGCTGTGTCACGAGTAGGTGTGCCATGTGGGTGACACGTAGCCCCTGATGCTTATCCGGTCGATCCTTAAGTTGACGCGGCCCGCGTGGCCTCCTGCCTATTCTTTACGCGGCCCGCGAGAAGACTAAATATCTTATTTTCTTGATTCTTGATATGGATTGGGGTTTCAGGGGTCCGGGTTTTTACTAACGGATCAATTTGGGACATTTTTTAATATAATTATATCAAAAAGAAAAAGGAAATAAAATTATGAGAAAAGAGAATGGACTCACTTTGTAACTTTTAGGGTTCAACTAGAAAGCCTCCTGGTATAAATTTTTGGTATAACTTCTGAGCTATATTTTAAAAATATATATATTGCACTTGTGTTAAGTATAGTACCCCTCATTCAACCTTGTCCCTATGTCACGAGACAGAACCCCAACGAACTTAGTCAGGCAGAGCCTTGACATGTGTTATGGGGCTCAGATCAATCGGAAATGGTAGCGGTGATCGTGAGTTAAAACACTTAAAACAGGACAAGCCTTTATTTAAAAAGAAAAGAAATAAAAGAATAATAAGAAGAGGCGACAGTATGGAATTTAGAAATTTCAATTGTTGAGATGCATTCCTATTTATACTACCACACTTATAAGACACGTATATCATTTTTATTCTTATACGAACACCTAGAAAATTCATTTAATGTTTTGGTGTGCTACGTGGAATCTAGCTTTTCATTGGAGTAAATTTATTTATTTATTATTTATATTTATATATATTATATAAAAGAAATAGGACACGTAGAGAATTATATGCACATTATTTTCGAAATTCATGACACGTATATTTCTAAATTTTCATTTTTATTATTTATTATTTTATTCTTATAATTAATTCACCTGCTTCATTTATTTGGCGCGTATGACTTCTAAAATATGACATTTTACAAAATAATAAATATGTCATCAGAACGAGAATATTTTTGTCTACATTTTGGACCAAGTTTTATTAAAAATAGAGTAGGTTCAAATACAATGTATTTTTATAATTTAATTATTAAACGGTTCCTGGGCCCGTCCAGGTACTTCATATTTCTAGTAGTCAATTTACCCGTAATCTACCCATCTAAATATAAGTTTTTATTTTATTAGAAAGGTCACCCATATTCAAGCCAATTAATTAGTATAATATTTCAACCAACTAAAAATAGTTGTTAAAACTATTTGGGTCGAATAATTATATTAAAAATAAACTAGTTACTAGTTACTAGTTACTAGTGGTTAATAAATTTAACCAAACCTATAATTTATATGATAAAAATGGGAATGTTACAAGGCCTGTCTTCGGCTTTGATGGTTGAATCTTTTAGAAATCTTTTTACTTCAGGCCACTTAGGATTACACGTTATAGTTATGAAGAAATCAGGGTACCCATACCACTTACATAAGGCCATTGCATCGAGGTAATTTTGTTGCATGAATCTTGCACCACCAGTAAATGAAGAAGGAAGTATAACAGGCCTTCCAGTATCTGTTAAAACTTCCTTACCTTTAGATTTATACTTTTGAAGATTCTCAAATGTTTCAGAGCGAATGTTCGCTTGTTGCCTACGGATGTACTTTAGTCTTTCGCTCTCAATCATTGTGTACGCATCAACCAAAAACTGTTGTAACAACCTTTGCCCATTTAAAATTAAGGAAAATCCATAAGTTCTATCTTGGATCCTATATGAAAAAAATTCTCTCATTGTGCACTTTGGTTTTATTTTCTTTTGTGTGGACATAAAATCTCTATGAGGAATATCAACTCTATAACCATCATCACCATATGGGAAAAGTAACGGATATTGTAGAGCAAGATACGATGGGTGTAATTCGCTAATACGTTGCAGCATTCCCGACTGAGTCTCGACAACAATATCACGATGGTCTATAGCTTTATCTATGTCTCCGACAACCAAAGCAGCAACTTCAGATGTGGTGGGTAAGTGATATGTCCTGTCGTCTTTTTCTCTTCTATAAATAAGTCGCAGACTAAGGTTGGCCTCTGGAGATTGGTGAAAATGGTCTCTGACAATCCTATATGTCTTAACCAACATATTTTATGAATCTAATAAAGCCCTCAAATACTCTATCATTTCAACATCAAGTTCTTTATCAGTAGGCGATGAAGGTTTGGTTCCTTTGCTGTTAAAAGAAAAAAAACAACAAAACATTAACATAACATAACTATAATAGTATCTCGTTTTATAAAAAAAACTTATAGAATATGTTGAGAAAAAGTAAGATTTCAGTTTACCTACAACCACTGATGAGTTTAGATTGAATAAACCAAACTACTTTTTAGTACTAAGTCAAACAGCTGATGAAAACCTTGTAAGCACTGCTAGTGATTAAAACACTGATGGTACTTAACAACTGATAGTGAACTACATATGGTTAACAACTGCTATTGTAATAAGCAGTGGATAGAGAATCAGTGATTAATAATTAATTGTTAAGGAAGAGCAGTTGTTCACAACTGCTGATACCAGCCTAAAACTTTTAGAGTATGTTGAGAAAAAGTAACATTTCAGTTTACCTACAACCACTGATGAATTTAGAATGAATAAAGCAAACTACTGTTAAGTCGAACAGCTGATGGAAACCTTGTAAGCACTGCTAGTGATTAAAACACTGATGGTACTTAACAACTGATAGTGAACTACTAATGGTTAACAACTGCTGTTGTAGTAATCAGTGGATAGAGAATCAGTGATTAAGGATTAAGTGATGGTACTTAAGAACTGATAGTGAACTACAAATGCTTCAATTTCTAGTTGTTCTTTAATAGAATAAAAATGGAACTTAGAAATCACTCGTACCTGAATAATGCCTGTCTGTTTGTTATTTCATTTTCGGTATCATGTATGTATAGCTGACAAAACTTAGCTTCATTTCCATCTGGAGGTTTGAGACTCCCCATGCAATGATAGTTTTGGTCACTGATACGATATATAAATGGAGCATTGCCCTTGTTGATATTAGAATCAACCTTTCCACCCATAGATGTAAAAGAGAACATAGAGTTGTATCGTCTTATGTTCTTTAGGAAGAACTTGATTTTTGCATTCGAGGAAGAAAACAAATTTTGATAAGACGCATGTGCATCCTTTAAAGGCGGTAGCTGAACTTTACCATAACCACAACACATACCATAACATAGCTTATTTATAGTTAAACGACCTTTTCCACCTTCTGATGTCCACAACTTTGCACTACAAACCTGACATGTAAGCAGTTGGTCACCATGGTCAAAATAATCTGTTCAAAAATGATTGATAGTTATATTACAGGTGGAACACAACAAATGTCCTAAAACAGTAAAATAGATTAAAACCTTTAGATATCCCTTTATAAGGATCTTCATCAGTGCACAAAAACACATCGTCTTCATCTGAATCCAAAGTCAGCATAGGTACAGGAGTATTATCACGTTTCTTGTGCTCGAGGTTACGTTTACCAGAAGACAGCCGTGTAAGGATAGAGGTACTACCCAATATCGGCTGATTGTTACTGCTATTGATGCTAGAAGTAATGGAATATCGACGGTTACTATCTAGAGGTGTACCTATGTTTATGCCGTTATATGAACATTCAATATTAAAACATACATGTTAGTACCGGTATGTTGTTTAGTAATGTATTTATCAAAAGAAATAATAAAGAAACAAAATACAAACCTGGTGTAGTTAAAATTAAAGAACAGTAGCATTTCTAACTGCTCGACATGCAATGGAGTACATATGCTGATCCGTAGTATCAGAACATTCCAGCAAATTAATTTGCATTGTCAGAAAAGATGTTACGAACATTCGTTGATCATGACGATGAATTCTTTGATTTCTTATTATCAAGTATTAATTTTCGAAGCTTACGCCTTTCATTTGGTGAAGTAACTAATTAACAGAGAAAGTATAATATGTACGAAACACAAAAATCAGTCCACTTGGAAACATAAAATGGAAAAAACTATACTTAAAATCAAATTCAAGAACTATTACCATTTGTGATATCTGAAAGAGGAGATCTATTTGAGATATCTGAAAAAGGAGTTCTCATAAGAGGACCTACAAAAAAACCAAGTAGAATTATGATTTCAATTTGAAAGCTGATTTTGATTTGGGAAATGATGAGTTAAGAAGTTATAATTTCACTTATTGTGTAAATTTCGTTGAGATGAATTAGCAGCTGTAGAAGATGAACGTGAATTCTTTGACATTGCATACATGAGAGAAGGAGAAGGATTCAAAAGAATAAAGAGTAAAAGATCAGGAACATTAAAAAAATAGAACCAAACAGTGGTTTTTAAATTTTGAATTACAATATGTCATACCTAGGGATTAACATATCCTCAATAAATTATAATATTTCATTTTATCATTTTGTAATTAAAAATCATTTCATGAAAAGCAAAATAGAATTGTTTCAAATTATTGAATTAATTATTTCAAGTAATCTATTACATTGATAAAAAAAACTTAACAACAAATTTTGTAATCTTTGTGGAATGTAAATCGAGTGTTCATCGGTTAGGTTTATGGTTTATTTGTATATGATTATTAAAATAAAATATTATTATCTTTATTTAATAAATAATTAAGTTAAACAGTTTTTTTATTCGGTTATCCAAATAAACCAAACAAAACAAATAAAATAAAACGTGGATCCATAAACCGAACAAAAAAACGAATAAAATGGGTTTGCGTTTACGCTTCTTACTTGGTTACGGTTTTTCTAAACACCCTACTTTGAATGACTTAGACAAAATTTGAAGTATATAAATAAGCCATTGAATGAGATTACTTAAATAATTTAATGGGAGAAACAGGCACAAATTAAATATTTTTTATAAACTGTAATATATGACGGATACTTATTAAACCTTACTGGGCAGGGATAACGGTAAAAACCAATAAAGAACAACCACTTCCACTGATAATCCTATATAAATTATGAGATAAGATAATAAGATTAAAATTGCTTAAAGATTACAAATGTTTGTAGATAAAAAAGTTGTTATTTGGGTTTATACAATATATATTATAAATTGTTGCTCCTATTCATACACATAAGTTTTAAACATAAATATTGAATATTGAACATCTCAATATTTATTTAACATATACATTATAATATGCAAAGAAAGGTCATACTCATTATAATATTAGAACATAACAGTATAATAAGCAGACAAGTTTTCAGGAATTCAAAACCACACAATAAGTCCAAAACGTAACAACACCAAACACCCAAAACCAACAAAACGAAAACCATAAGTTCAACGTGGCAACAGCATATGAAATCAACACGTAAATGTATTTGAAAATACAGAGAAAACTATTTCTCAATCTTGGGAATCAAAAGCGTCGAAACACTAACATCTTCATCCTGAGACAGTTCATCACTCATGCGGCGCTTTGTCGAGGAGCAACCTAATGCATCATCTACGTCGCACACTTCACGAATATTACGTTTTGTTTCATCAGAAGAGGGATTCATATTGCCTACGAGTGCTTTGGATGCAGGTGTAACATTGTCACCGCTGCATGACATCTCATCCTGATATAAAAAGCCAATAAATATTAACGTTTCAAAAAATTTAGTACAAATAACCAAATTCTTATATTACCTTCATAAGGTCAACAGGAGTAGACAAACTGCAGGAATCTGGAACATCCAACGATTCGGACTGCTCATGCTTTAAGTACATAATACACAGTAACATAAAATACACACAATGGTATAAATGTATTTCAAAACGATATGACTATGAAATGAAAAGAATGACATAATGAAGATTTAAACCTGGTTAAGATTGAATTTGGCGCAAATCACGGCAAGGATCTCATCATCGTTTGTGGCCATTGAAATACCATAGTTTTCAACCTGATGCTCAATGTTATAGTCTTTAACATTTATGATGAACGCATACCTCTTTCCAATCAATGTGTCAAAAATCTCAGGATATGGGTTCGGTATCTCTCCAGAATTAACAACCTATGATTTTATAAAAATTAATATAAATTACAATGAGCACAATGATTCCATAATTGAGAACCTACAATTTTATAAAAATTAATTTTAAATTATATTTACTACATGGCCAAATAACTGAATGCATGTATTTGTTACCTGATCTTGGATTGCAAGTAACTCTTTGGCAGTTTTCTTAAGAATCTTGTAAGCTTCGAAATCAAACAGTGTCAAAGACACAGTACCGGAAGAGTCTTGCACCCTAATAGGTATCTTGAAGCTATCAAAGTTAAAAACAAATGATAACATTAGTATTACTAATAACAGAAGTGTGGTTCATATTAGTATTTAGTATAAGGAAATAAAACTGTAATCTCAACCCACAGAATAGAATAGATGTCGACTCCTTCACATTTATCATTTGTACACACCAAAGATTTTGCATGATCAACATCAAATGAACCATCCACATTTTCTTTCGTTACAAATCTTTCCTCCACACTCAACTTACAGTGGTTACAACCATTGTAATACCAAAGTTTATCAGTGCATATAGCTGTGATTGTGCCAAGAACCAAAACCTTCTTTGTCTATCAATATCAAACAAAAATAATAATACTTAGAAAAGACTATAAAAAAACTTAGCATGTAAAGTACTTATAAGAAAATACACACCGTTGATATGGTTCCAAGGAAACCAATAAGCATGAAATCAGGGTTATTAAGAAACTCATCTACAACACTTGAGATAACGTTTGAACCAACAAGCTCATTTGATGAAGATGAAGCAGAAATTTTCTCTACATACCTAAACAGATTCATGTGATCAAATTAAAACGTAAAAAGTAAATGTAGGTACAAAATAACACTGTTTAATGTTTATATGCATATTACTAACTATACCTCTTCCTAAAAGAGGATATCTCTTCAATGTCAGTGTCGATAAAAAAGTCTGCTAAGCTCAAACCCGTTTGAAACTCCACGCTTGCCTGAATTTAAAAATAAAACCAAATGTAGATCGATATAAACAGTGTCAAATTTAAAACATATAAATAAATATAAATATAAATTACTAAATAAAAAAATTAAACTAATTAAGTTTAAATTGTACCTTTGTAAAGGTTGACCATACCAAAATGACAAAGGATAAAAACATATTTCTCTCGTTTCTTATCATTTATGTAAGCAAACATGTCAATAGCAAAAGCATCCCACAAAGTAACCGGACACTTTTGGCCTCTAAAATATTAACATAAAACATAATAACATCAAGCAACCTTGTAATGCTTTAAACGTCAAAATGCAACAACTTAATAAAAAGAACTCACTCAAGGTCATCAACTCTAAGATTAAGTCTCTTGCCCTTGCTCCCATCCTTCTTTGATGTATCCACTAGATTGAAACATACTTCCACATAACCAATCCAATCTATAAACAAAAATATATTGTTAAAAGAAAACGGCATTAAGAAGCGATAACATGGAAAAAAAACAATAAGACAAAACAGTACATATATATCATGTAGTGATTTACATACCAATAATTGTATTAACTTCAATTTTATTTTGAACAACATCCTTGAGGTTAACGAAATTAAAATGGTATTTCGGTCCAGACCAGTCAAGGCGTTTCTCAACAGAAGTATAGAAATACAGTGATATTTTGTCATTTCTCTTCGTATACTTAGCAGAGGACTTATTAGCAGCAAGAGACGGTTTGGTGATAAGAAGACATTCATCCAACTGAATGAAGTCTTTGAATTTTCCTAGCATCTTATCCAGAGAGCTGGCTTGTATCATAGTTCCTTAAGAATATGAAACATCCGATTAAATAAAAAAACGTGTTATATAACATTTGGGTATTCATATGTCCAAAATAATTATAAGACAAATATATACTGTACCATCTCATCCATGAAGATCATATCAAGACGATATTTTTCATTTTTGTTTTCATTCATCATCTTCTTCGACATGCTAACAATCTTCACTCTAATCGAATAGTTGTTTGAGAATGTATTAAGATCGTTAAGCATGCTAACATTTGCAACCTCCATTTGAAGACTGTACATAAAAAAAGAATAAGCAAAATATATCTATTGCTAAACGTAATATGATAATACAATAAGCATGGATGTTCTTAAAAAAATATCAAGGTTGGAATTCAAGCTTACCGATTCTCCATTCAAAATTTTAATTGAATGCAGTGGCAAATGTAATTTGAAAGGTAAGTAGTGTATATCCTTATATTCTGCTTTATTAAAGTAATTAAATATTAGAAATGATATGCAAAGTAGGGAAAAAAAGAGAGAGAACGTCAATTTTAAATTACCATTTTGCATATTTTGAATTTCAAAATTACTGATATTATCAGTAATTACTGATTTGATTTGAAAGCAATTGTTATGATGACTTTTCTAATTTTTATTTTAACTTTAATTAAGAGATAATAACCGTCAATTTGAAATTCACATTTTGAATATTTTAAATGGTCAAAGCTCAAGAAATTAGCATTAATTACTGATTTGACTTGCAACAAATAGTCATCAAGAATTTTTTTTATTTTTTAATTTAACTTTAAATTTTATCATGAAAACAATGTTGGAGG
>JARYGA010019705.1:0-43092 GCA_030545235.1 Helianthus tuberosus | reverse complement strand
TAAGTTTTATTTTTATTTATTTACAATCCTATTCATCATGATTTATTTAAAACATTACATAAGATAAATTACTTATTAGGGCATAACATGCCTTTTTAAAATTCCACTTATATACAAGTTCACATACCTCACGGGGAATCACTCAACACTCGGCCGAAGATGTATTTTAGTGAATCACTCGAGAGCGGCATGGAACTTACTATTACCATAGGCTTGCCAAGCAATCAATCCTCCCCCTTTTTAACTATATACCTTTGTAAATATCAAGAGGACTTTTGGGTGAAGGGTTAGGCTTGGGTTAAAGGTAGGTGGTTGGGTTAGTGGTTAGTAAAAGGGCGAAAGGCGTAAAAAGCGTCGGTTTTCGTAGGACTTTTTATTTTTGCAATTTTTATTTTGATGAAGCCATTATTCAAACAAAGTTATTTTTGATGAACTTGTTTGTTTATTTCTCTTTTGCTTCATCATCAACATTTTTTTTTGAAAAGTCATACGAAAAGCCGAGCTTGTTACTAATATAAAAGGGTTAAAAATAAAAAAAAGGGTTTGATGGGTGAAAGGGTGTTTGTTTTTGGGTTAAGAAATGAAAAGGTTTAGGCTCAAATGGGTTAACTAGGGGGATTTTGGGTAGGTGGTAAAAAAAAGAAAAATAATGGTGTAGAAATAAAAAAAGGGTTAGTCCTAATGCCTCCATCATTTACTTACTCGGGTTTAAGTTGGTAAGGACCGGGAATGTATCGTCGTGACAAGTTCTAGAGTTGTAAGAACCAAGTGGCTATTCACACAAGAAACGAAAAATGAGAATTTAGTTTAAAGATATGTATTTGTATGCTCAATAAAGGCTCAAAACTCACTTTTTGTGGGAATGGGTTTTATTGTGATCAAGTATATATAATCAAATTTTAACTAAGCTTGTCATGCCGTTTCATAATTTTCTTATGTTGGTTCTTTTTATCACGACGCTATCGGTTGTAAATTGGTAAAAATATAACCTTTTTAGAATTTGAAATTCCCGAGTTAAACCTAGACAAGTAAAAAAAATGAAAAATTTTTGAAAAAATTTGGGGCGATTAGCGGTTCCAATAGAGTTTTGTGTAAGGCTTGTGATTGGGACTTGCAAGATTCAAAGTTTTAGCATCCCCCCACACTTAAATTACACATTGTCCTCAATGTGTCCCAAAAATAAGTTTTTAGGTTGACTGAATGTGTAAAAAGGTGTGAAAAAGCAA
The DNA here is from genome assembly GCA_030545235.1 of Helianthus tuberosus. NCBI lineage: Eukaryota > Viridiplantae > Streptophyta > Magnoliopsida > Asterales > Asteraceae > Helianthus > Helianthus tuberosus. Next base: position 41,866 of record JARYGA010019705.1, on the reverse strand, counting down.
AATTTATGTTACTGGGCGTCTGGACACGGCCCCGTGTTCAGATCGCCAGTAACAAAATATGTAAAAAGAAACTGAAGCCTGGACACGGGGGCGTGTTCAGTGAGCACGCCCCGTGTCTAGTTACCTGAACTGGGCATTTTCTGCAGATTGTGCAGCACGGGGCCGTGTTGGGCGGACACGACCCATGCTGAACTTGCTGTAATGAAGAAAATTTTGTCGGATGGCCCTGTTTTCATGCATGGGGTACTGGTTCAAGTTTCCCTTGTTATCCCTCACCATCCCGAGTGTGTTTTATTCCTAAAAATTAAAACTAAACTAGAAAACATAAAAATTAATCTAAACTAAACTAAGGATAGTTCCGCGGAATGCCTCCGTGGTGCGTCACGTTTATAAGGGTCCTTGGCTAGACCCAAAGCCTGGTCATATGTTACCCAAGTGGGATGTTTTGCATCCCATGCTACACCGTCGGAGAGCATCATCCAAATTTGAGTCAATGACCTTCATGTAGTTGACCGGGTCTTCGTCTTCTACTCTTTTTCCGACTCCAAACTTTACTTCCTCGTCCCCAACCCTCAATGTTAGTGTTCCATCATTCATATCTACCACTGCTTAGGCCGTAGCTAGGAATGGCCTCCCTAGGATGAGTGGTACTTCGGTATCTTCCTCCATATCTAGTATGACAAAGTTGGCTGGAAAGACAAATTCGCCGACTTTGACCAATAGATTTTCAGCGACACCTTGTGGATATTTGATGGATCTATCGGCGAGTTGTATGCTTATTTTTGTAGGACTTGTTTTTCCTAAGCCGAGTCGATTGAACATTGATGAGGGCATGAGGTTGATGCTTGCCCCGAGATCGGCTAGTGCATTACGAATGGAGGATTTCCCAATCGAGCAAGGAATTGTGAAGCTTCCGGGGTCAAGCTTCTTTTGCGGGAGTGTGTTGAGTAGTAAGGCGGAGCATTCTTCGCCTAAGTTAACTAATTGCAATGATTCAATTTTCCTTTTATGAGTGAGGAAGTCCCTCATAAATTTTGAATATTTAGGCATTTGAGTTAGGACTTCGATAAATGGAATATTAACATGCAATTGTTTTAGTAAATTTTCGAACTTTTCGAATTGCTCATCGGTCTTTTGACGAATTAACCGACCGGGGTATGGAACCGGAGGAGTATTAGTAGGCTCTGGAACTGGTGGAGAAGCCTTCTCTTGTTGGGGCACGGGTGGAGTTGTGGTTTGGCTAGATTGGCTTCTTTCAGTTGGTGGAAGTGGAGCCTCTTCGGGACCCACGGTACGGTTTCTCAATGTTATAAGATGTACTTGCGCTTTTGGGTTGGTCTCGGTATTACTTGGTAACGCGCCTTGTGGTCTCTCGGAGAAATTTTGAGCTGTTTGATTTATTTGTTTTTCAATGTTTTGAATGCTAGCTTGTTGATTTCTAAAATTCGATTCCAATTGTTGAAATCGATCCGAGTTTTTCTTTTCGGTGTCGGAGATGAGGCGAGATACCGTATCTTCAAGCCTTTCTCGTCCACCTTGTTGTTGAGAAAACTTTTGTGGTTGTTGAAAGTTAGTTCGTTGGTTTTGTTGGTTACTACTATTGCCGGGATCTCTCCAACCAAGGTTAGGGTGGTTACGCCATCCTTGGTTGTAGGTACCCGTTGGAGGACCCGACGACCTAGGTCTATTATCAATGTAGTTTACCGTTTCCGTTTGATCATCTAATTCTTTCATACAACTCCAATTTTCATGTGGCCCACCACACCCCTCACAAGCCATAACCGAGACCGTTTTTGCCATTTCTAACTTTTTGATTTTTGAAGAAAGGGCCTCTATTTGGGCTTGTAAAGAAGTGCTTTCATCAACCTTATGGGCGCCCATGGCAATAGATTTATTACCTCGGGGAGTGTGCCACAGAAAATTGGTTTGAGCAATTTCCTCAATTTAATTATATATTTCATTTGGGCGACGATTACCTAGAAGTCCCCCGGAGCTAGAATCAAGTGTTTGTCTTGTGTGTGGCAACAACCCATTGTAGAAAGTGGATACTTGTTGCCATACCGCAAGACCGTGATGAGGACACTTTCTTAGTAGCTCCTTGAACCTTTCCCAAGTTTCATATAAGGATTCCCCATCCTCTTGTGAATATGTATTAATTTCAGTCATTAATTTAGCCGTTTTAGCAGGAGGGAAATACTTATATAGAAACTTTTGGGCTAGTTCATCCCAGGTGTTTACCGAACCAACTAGGAGGGTGTTAAGCCAAGTCTTAGCTCGGTCTTTTAGTGAGAATGGAAACATACGAAGGCGGATGGCGTCGTTTGATGCTCCATTGATCCGAAAGGTATCACATATTTCTAAGAAATTAGTAATATGTAGATGAGGATCCTCGTCCGCAAGCCCATGGAAGGTTGCGGAGTTTTGAAGCATTTGTATCAAATGTGGCCGAAGTTCGAAGTTGTTGGCTTCGACATTCGGTGCATTGATAGCAGCGCCGAGATTACCTACGGTGGGTCATAGGTAATCCATGACGGTACATTGGTCCGCCATTGGAAGTGGGTCCCTCAAAGCTTTCTCTTGGTTTTTAGCTTTAAGTCTTTTTCTGAGAAAGCGTTCGGGTTCTTCAAGAGGTTCTTTTATGTCTCTACTAGAACTGGAGCTCATACACTACGTAGAAAGTTCAGATGTGGCGCCTGGGTTCCAAGTCCTGCAATAAAAACAGAAAAGAATATTGGTCAGAAGGTTCACCACGGCCCCGTGCTCAGGTGAACACGGCCCCGTGGTCGGAGATACAATGATTGTTTTCCGGATCCCTGTTACTGGGGAGCTGGACACGGCCCCATGTTGCACCGACACTGCCCCGTGCTCAACTCTCTGTAACTCGGAAAATAAAAACTGCCAGTGACAATGCTGGGCACGGCCCGTGTCCGACCAGGCACGGCCCGTGCTGAGCTCTGCAGAAACTGAAAATTAAGAAAAATCCTAAAAAAATAGAAAAATTAGAAAAAACGATTAGACCGTTGATTCCTAACTTTCTTAAAATCCTTGTGTCCCCGGCAACGGTGCCAAAAACTTGATGCGGATTGGTGTGTATATGGATTTAAGTATATTTTAAGCCCTTTTTACACGTTAGTCAAGTTTTAAATTTATAAAACACGATATTTTACTAACACCAAACACACATATGGGCAAGTGCACCCATCGTGAGCGTAGTATAGTGTTGGCAAGATACCGAGGTCGTCCAAGGACACAAGAGCTTTTAGTACCGGTTTATCCTCAACGTCTAATCAAATCAAAAAGTTTAGAAAAATGTTTTAAACTAGAAAAATAAAAACTAATTAAAATGCTGAAAAATAAAATAAAATAAAAACAGATAGACAAGATGAATCACTTGGCTCCGACTCGTGTTTAGTGTAACCTTTGATTATTTCCGCACTTTTGCACTTTTTAAGAGATTATCTTAGTTATTGTAGTAGGCCCCTCTTTTGAAGGTGACGTTACCCTCAACCAAGTAGTTTGAGTCAGCAAGGATACAATCCTAAAGGGTCGGATTATTGAAAGATAATTAATTAAGTTATTAATGCATATTATGGTAGGCCCCTCTTTTGAAGGTGACGTTACCCTCGGCTAAGTAGTCTGAGTCAGCAGGGATACAGTCCTAAATAGCCGGGTTAAAGTATTAATAGTAGCTTACATATGAGGGGATCAAAGAGTTTGGACCCCCGCCATCCAATACCGGTGGGTATTGAAGGAAGTCCTACTAAATTTGACCCAGGTCCTTGCAGGATCTATACACTGAACAAGGCAAGACTCTTACCAAACCGTTCCCTTAACCCCTGACCAGGTAGCCAACATACCTCCATATAGACCGTGGAGATATGAATGGCGAAAATCTTTTATTTTATATAGACAGTAAAATAATGCCAAGACACCACGGACAAACGATAAGGAAGAATCACCTTCAACATAAGAAACTAGTTATTAAAGTCATTAATACATAACCAAGTAAAAAGTGCAAAAAGATTAAAAATAAAAAGTATTACACTAGACACTTGTCTTCACCAAGTGATGTAAGAGACTTAGGCAAACATGGCCTTTGATTGTCAAGAACTCTTACGATCAATCTTGGATCCCGAGATGACTCACACACTCTATGATGGACAATGGATGATGGTGGTGGATGATGGTGTTGTGATGGTGGTGGGTGGTGGGTGAAGTGTGAGAGAGGTGATGTGCCAAGGGATGGTTTGAAAATGAGCCAAGCACCCCTATTTATAGCCTGAACAGCAGCTCGGGCACGGCCCCGTGTCCATTGGGCATGGCCCCGTGTCCATCCTCTTCTCTTCCTTCATTAATTGCAGTTTGTCTGCATTAGTTAACCACGCCCCCGTGTCCGCTGGGCACGCCCCCGTGTGCAGAAGCATATCTGTACTATCAAGATTTCCCCAGATTATGCGAATCTTAGAGTTGACGACGGCCCCGTGTCCGCTGGGCACGCCCCCGTGGTGGGTGATAGAAGCGTCTATAACTGTCTTTTATGCTGACACTTGGGCACGCCCCCGTGTTCACTGAGCACGGGGCGTGTTCAGTCTTCTGTCTTCTTGATTTTGCTTGGGAAGATGCTGTCGGGGGGTCCGGCAAGCCACGTTTGTTCCTTTTCTTGTATTTATGTTAGATTTTGCTGCCTTTTTGCTTCTTTTGTTAATTTGAGCTCATTTAATCCTGAAACTACAAAAGGAAGACAAAAACACACTTTTTCCAACATTAGTACTAAAAAAGGGTTAGTTTTATGCCCATATCTCAACGCGGAAACGATACCATTTGGGTGATCGTAGATCGACTGACCAAGTCTGCACATTTTCTGGCTATCAAAGAAACGGATAAGTTTTCTACTCTCGCAGACATTTATCTAAAGGAAGTAGTGTCAAGGCACGGCGTGCCAACCTCTATTATATCTGATCGTGACGCGCGTTTTACTTCAGAACTGTGGCAAGCAATGCACAAGTCTTTTGGCTCACGTTTAGATATGAGCACCGCTTATCACCCACAGACGGATGGGCAATCTGAACGCACCATCCAAACCCTTGAAGACATGCTTAGGGCATGTGTAATCGATTTTGGTAATGGCTGGGAAAAGCACCTCCCGCTAGTGGAGTTTTCGTATAACAACAGCTACCACACCAGCATTCAGGCCGCTCCATTCGAGGCATTGTACGGACGCAAATGTCGATCACCTCTCTGTTGGGCAGAAATTGGTGACAGCCAAATCACTGGCCCAGAACTTGTGGTAGATACCACCGAGAGAATTGCTCAGATACGACAACGAATGGCGGCAGCTCGTGACCGTCAGAAAAGCTATGCTGATAAGGGAAGAAAACCACTCGAGCTCCAGGTTGGGGATCGAGTGCTACTCAAAGTTTCACCTTGGAAAGGTGTAGTCCGCTTTGGCAAACGAGGCAAACTCAATCCGCGTTATGTCGGACCATTCGAAGTCACCGAGAAAATTGGCAAAGTCGCCTACAGGTTGAATCTACCTGAAGAACTCAGCGGAGTCCACAATGTTTTCCATGTGTCGAATCTGAAGAAGTGTCTGTCAGATGAGACCCTCATAGTACCCTTAAAGGAGCTCATTATCGACGACCAGCTGCGGTTCGTCGAGGAACCAATAGAGATTACGGATCGAGATGTTAAGATCCTCAAGCATACCAGGATACCTCTCGTTCGAGTTCATTGGAATGCACGTCGTGGCCCAGAGTATACCTGGGAATGAGAAGACCAAATGAAACTCAAGTATCCCCAGCTGTTTAAGAAAAACGCAACCACTACTGAGGCTGAAGCTACTGCAGAATTTCGGGACGAAATTCCAAATCAACGGGGGGATGATGTGACACCCCAGGAAAATCAGGATAACAACGCAACTTAACTAGCTTCCTCAGTAACCACGCGCTAAATTTCGGGACGAAATTCTCTTAACAGGGGGAGAATGTGACAACCCTCAAATTCCATGCATTCCGTACAATTTATTAATGATAATTAAAGTGCTTGACGACTGTGTGGAATTACGTAACTGCTTTCTGATATCTGTGTTATATTTACATGCGCCTGTTAACACACTAGTAATGTACAGAAAACTCATTAAATAGTCCGTTATAATTTCCTAAGTAATAGAAATTAAAAACGTTACAAAAATATATACATAGGACACGTTACTAATTAATTAAGCACTTTAACGGATCAGTATCCAACCAAACAACCGGACTTTACCCGGAACATAAAAATATTGTCATTAACGTTGTTTTTCTTTTTCTGAGCGAGTTAGGGTCCCCGAATACCCTAACACCCGTTACAATTTACAACACACTAGTAACTAATTTCAAATCTCTAACTAACTAACTAATACTTAACAATTAGTTACAATCTAACCATGGAACTCCCCCCCCCCCCTAACGAGATCGGTTCCCCATGGGGGACACCATCTTACAACTTTGATTAAAATAATCCCCCCATGCCATATATCTAGATGACACAAGAACCCTTGGGTAATTAGATTGAGAAGTTTATAAATAATACCAAAGGTCCTTCATGTTCATTCATAACCACACTTAGAAAATTCACTCCTCTCTCTCCCTTCCTCTTGACTTTCGGCCGAAACCATAGCACCACCCACCAACCATTTTCGATTTTGATCAAGCCATTCCAAGCATCCACAAGTGTGAAGGATCTCATACGAGGAAGCCCGGTGCTTGCGGATTGTCAAGGACCCCTCTACGTTGCTATTAACCACCCGTTTTTCGACTAGTTTCTTCCCTAGCCTCGAGCTAGTAGTAAGTGACTCTAAACGCCTTCTTGATCTATTCTAAAGTGGTTAATAAGAAATTTGTCGGATGAAAATTATAAACACTAAAGATCACAAACTAAAAGTCTTGTAAGAAGATGAACATGGTGGATAAAGAAAAGTTATGTGTGTAAATCATGTAGATCTTGTGTGGTTATGATTATTGGTTGATTATCTGATGTTTTGCTGATTAATATTAATGTTTGATGTTGTTGTGGTCACTCAACATGATTAACGGAATCAATCGAACACCAGTTAGTAAGATAAAAAGTGAAAACAGAATCTGTCCCGGTTTTACAGCCAACTTCAGTTGGCTGTAAACAGGCCATAACTTAACGAAAAATGTGTTTTCTGAAGCCTAGATTTATGTGTTATAAAATACGGTTCTAATGGCACCAGAATCGAAATTTCTGGACTTCGTTTACTATTTTTAAAGAACCGATTCGTAACAGCAGCTTAAGCTGAGTTTTTACAGCAATAAATGGGTGTTGTATTTTCTGTCATAACTTGTGTTCTGTGTAAAGTCGGATCATGAAATTTTTACTGTAAATGAAAACTGATGTATTTGTAATTACCCCACTGGAATTTTGTAAATCGGACTCTCGATGAATTTTTAATAAATTGTTCCGTGGACTGTGGTCAGAAAAAGATAAATCTGAGTTCAGTCCGGGAAAATGAATTTTTATAAAATATTGGTAATGAACTGAACCCCGATATTTTTACACAATAAAATATGGACTGTTTATGACATTCTGTGAAAATTTGGGGATTTTTGGAATAAGTTAACTATTTTATTAAAATGTCCGAAAACAGCCGGTTTTGAAATATTTATGCTGAAATGACATAAGCTGAAATTTGAGTGTCTAAATGTCGAGTATGCTATCTGTGAACGATCTAACATGTTATAAGTGTTATGTGCATTATCGTATGTTTGTTTATGAGTGGGGAATAGATGGGAAACATACATGGGCATAAACAGTTAAAGTAATGCATGCTATGTGCTAGATACGTGTAGGAACTGTGTGCTCTGTTTGAAAATCACTAAATGACTAACTGGTAATCATATTAGGACGTGATTGACCGACCCTGACTGTTAGCTATATTGAGAATTTAACCGAGCAAACCGAGGTGAGTTCACACTTTCTAAGGCATGGGATTCCCGGTGGTTGGGAATGGGTTAAAGAAATTAAAATGGGATCTACATATTCTCCTTGGGTAGGATATGTACGGCCATCCTCCATAGGCAGGATGCCATTATTAATCCTACGAATTCTCTTGGTGCGGAATACGTACGTACGTTCGTCCTCCTTGGGTAGGACAACAACCTTAAAACTAGCTTGACAAAACTCTATCATGAAGTCCCTCAAATTATATCGACTTAATCGCCGAGGCCAATGGTGAGCGGGTCATTAGTTAATAGCGCTATTAGGTTTAACAAACCTCACACTGTGCCAGTCGGACGGACGTGTACTAATGGACTATGGCAGATTGTCAGTGATGATAGACACTGATATAGGGCACAACTTATTTGCGTAGCAGTCGATATTATACCGTCTAGTAGTTCAAATGGGGAAAGCCCCCACTGATTATGGATATGGTTTGGGTAATGAAAAGGAACTGGTTAAACATACTTTCAACTTCGGGGTAATCCCCACGGCAAATAAGCCAACGAAAGTCAAACCACCTTTTCAGAAACAACTTAAAACTAAACAACCAAACGTGAACTCACTCAACTTTGTTGTTGACTCGTTGTTACATGCCTTACAGGTCGCTAAATGCTTGGAGCTTGCACGAGGAAGGAGTCGTTGTGGTGTACGGACTGTTATGTTCCGTGCTTAATAATTAAATCCTTATGAACTTATTAAACTTGCGTTTTGAAACTTTAACTTATAAACTATGGACTTATGTTTTGGTATTATGTTTTATGCTTCCGCTGTTTAAACTAAACATGGTTAACTAGCTTTGGTCACCAATCGTATTATAGTTGGTCTTATTTACTTATTTACGTTGTTCAATATGATTGGTGGCTCGATCCTGGTCACGTCACGCCTCCAAGCGGTGGCACACCGCATGGTGGATTTTGGGGGTGTGACAGATTGGTATCAGAGCCATTGGTTATAGTGAACTTGGTTTTAAAAAGGGGAAAAGCTTTTTGATAAAACCAGACTATAACCTGTACAGTGCTCAACGATCCACAACGACGCTTCGCTCCACGTGCAAGACCCAACACACTAGGTGGTATGATTTAAGTTTATATTTCTTACTTGCTAGATTACTTTTGTCCGGTGTGGTGTTTATGGTGTGATTATTTAGGGTAGTAGCATGCTGTCTATTAGCCCTACTGCGTTCCTTATGATATGCAATTGTTTACTTGAAATTTGACAAGTGGTGGTCAAATTCTTCTCTGATTTCTCGTCACCCCGCTACGACAACTGTTTATGCATTCTATCTGTTTACATGCTTAACTCGACATGACGTCACCATCTGACCCTCCGTACATTCGGCATGTACGTCAACATTCACGAAGGCCAGACCTGGCTCAAACGAACTCGAGTTTTGGAGAACTATACCCACGCATCCCCGTTGACGGACATCATCATCTCCACTGGTCGTCGTGACCAGAAACGAAGCAGCTACAGTTACGCGCGTTCGTCGCTTTGCAACTCGCAACCCTACCAACCAAACTCTATTTTTTGGACAAGTGATATACTTCCATGATAGTGATGCAACGAACTTCCCTTTTTGTGTCGTGCCGCCACACCTCACTACTAGAATTGCTTCTAAGTGACATATTACTTGGTTGAATTCTTCTGTTATTGGTGGACCCCTGTTTTCGCTCGATTCTTCGCATGAACCTCATTAATTCCCTATTTCTTCGATTGGCAACTAATTTAACGAAACGCCAACAACCACACCACGATTTCCACCGATCACAAGATTACCCCCATTACCTTATTGGGTGGTTAATGCTTCTTCTACTTGATTTACTCCTTCGAAAACCCAACCTAGCGAATGGATGCCCTTACTGATGGGATAGTCTTCAGGACGCTCAAGGACAGAAATATGGATCACTCAACCTACAGGCGAACACGATAATCTATACACTTACCTGACCCGCCTTACACTACAAGAAATCGTACTATTCCATGATAGTCTTCTTAAATACGCGGAATCTTTATACTAGCTTTTGTACCGACACATGATTATTGGTTTATGTTATGTCTAATTTCTACCATTTGCTTAGACCAAACCGTCATTCTCTCACCACAGTGACATTTCGTTCTCGCTCCACCATGCAAAGACACGGAAATGAACACCCTCTAGCATAGAGAGTTTGGAAGGCTCGACTCTCGATCCTCGGTGATCACTCCTTGAAACCTTCAGAGTGAAGCAAGGAACGATCCCAACGTTGTGATGGGTAAGTTTCTTCTGGACGACTTCTTTGTTACTGTTTTATTCGATTCAGGTGCTGACGTGTGCGCAACTACACATATTTTTACTATGAAATTACACACGATTTGGTTTTAAATTTATAAAAGTGATTGTTACTTTTACATCAAAAGACACACGAAAGAGGCAAGTGTACCCCGTCATATATGTAATAAAGTATTGGTAAGAACCAAGTATCGATCCAAGGAAATGGGCGGAGAAATAATACTAGACCTTTATCACTAAACTACCGATAAAAACATAGGTTTGTTTGATTTTAATTAAACTAAAGTAAGCAATAACAAATACTTATAAAACATAGTAAATATCAAATATGAAAATAGATAAATAGCCTTGCTTAATACACAACCAAAGCATGTCAACTAAGTCGGTTTTGGCACTAGAAGCATTCGGTCAATTTTCCAATTTAAGACAATTAGTATCCCTTTCGGGAATCCTAACATGACAATCATTCAGAAAGCTAAAACGACAAACACACTTTAACCACCTAAAATTGTTCTTTAACGTGCAATTGATAAATGTCTATGAAAATCTCTTAAAAATAAGTTAGTCATCCGTTAGGAGTTTTCTAACCGCACTTAATCAAGGAAAGAGACACCGATAAACACAATGCAACCACCGAGACAAGCATAAACTAGATTAAATCACAACCAAGTTCATTTTACAAATCTTGCACAATAATTCACCAAGATAGCAATTTTGGCCTAAACTACTAACTAAGCTAACAAATCATGGCAAGAATTTATAACGACACCATCTAACCCGTTTAGGTCCTTACGTGACGGCAAGCTCTCTTGATTAACAATAATTACATTTTATTAAATCACTAACCATTTCTAGTATCATGATGCCCACATTCAAACCAAGCTAAACTAGTTAACCAAGTTTAAAGTTTACTAATACAAGATTAATTAAGCTTCATTTTTCAACTATCTTAACTAACCAAGCACCAATCATCCAACACAATTACTTATAATCAAGAAATCAATATCAATAACAAGGTTGCAAACTAATCATCAAAGATTAACATAGAAAATACTTCAAAATGTCATTACAAACAAAGATTAACACACTAATGGTTATAATCAAGCAAGGGATTGTTGTGTTTTTGCCCAAAGGCTACAATAATACATAAATATTAATCTAAATGCTTGAAAGATTAACAAAATTCTGGAAAGATTAGAAAACCAAACCATAAACAAGCATAAGATTAAGAATCTGGAAGACAACGAAGCTAATCGGCACAATGTGGCTTGAATCCGGGTGAAAGCTAACGCCTCCGGAGCCTTAGAATCACCAGAATCGCTCCCAAAAATGTCCAGAGTTCCCAGAATATCCAGATTATTTAACAGAATGTTTCTGTTCTGTTTTTATATTTTTTCGATGTTGCACGGTCGTTCTTCCTGTTGCACGACCGTGCACTTTAAGCAATTATTGGAGTATGGTGCCCCATACCGCATGACGTCATTAGATCTTTGACCAGATTCGATATCGCACGACCGTTCTTAATATGGCACGGTCGTTCATTACCGGGTTCTTGTTGCACGCCGAGTCGCACTGGCCGTTCAGTTCCGGGGTTATCGGTGATCATCGGATCCGCACGGGGTGCAAGATATGGCACGACCGTGCGTCACCGGGCTGGCCTTGTCTTCCTTGAACGCCCAGTCGCACCCTCGTTCATTGCCGGGTTGGACTGCACTTGTCGGAGATGCACGACCGTGCATCAGGTGGAACGACCGTTCCACACGCCCAGGTCAGTTTTCTAACAGAATGTTCGCAGCTTCGTCGTTTTGTCCGGAAAGTCCTCGTTTTTACTATCATCTTGTCTGGTATGCAGTTTTAAGCCTGTAAAGAAAAGTATACAATATTAAGTATCCGAATGACGGTTTTACGGCTAAAAACGCATAAAATGGGGGTAAAACGGGGAACTAAAATATGTGTAAATTAGCGAATATCAAATCTCCCCACACTTGAACCTTGCTTGTCCTCAAGCAAGCTAAACTAAAATACAATAAAAGATAGAATCAAACAAGAACGATAATTTACACACTATTTTATTGAAAACAAATATAAACGGTTAGCCGGTTTTTCGAAAGACAACATCAAAAGACTCAAACCCAGCATGCGTATGCAAATATATAGCGACAACCAAAAAGCCGTGACTTCACATTTAATTGACTCAACATGTTAATCTTCACACAACTCACAATGTTCACACACACTCGGTTTTATTTATGAAACATACATAAAATGTGTACGTGCAAACACTCAATGCCCCGTCAATGGAATGTGCAATATCATAAGCTTGTTATAAGATCTCGTCTCCACCAACTAACATGCAAACAAGTGTAAATCAAGAGGTCTTTACGGGTTGTAACGTTAGGCTTGGGCGGAGGGTATGGAAATGCATATTTAAAGTGGCGAAAATGGTTAAAACTCGGTAGTAGCGTTTAACTAGCAACAAACAATACAACTATACATACAAATGCCTTAAAAAGGAGACTATTGCGCAATCGAGCTTATCAACGAAATTTTAACATTTAAGCATTCAAAATTGCTCGATTTTTATCAACTTCACCCTATTTTAGGGTGTTTTATTTTCTGTTTTTTTTTTAACAAACTAATTTATACAATGAAACATAAACAATAACAAGCGCTAGTTAAACGATTATTTTGACCGAGTTTCAACACTAAAAAGGTTTAAAACATAAAAAGGCTAAATTTGGCTAAGTGGGCGATAATGTGGGTAAACAAAGGTAAACGGGAAGGCTCGACATGGTTAATCCTAAAGGGTAATAAAAGGTGAACGGGAAGCACAATACAAAGAACAAGGTTTACAACAAAGGGGTAATCTAAGTGCCTCTATCACTTTTACACAAATCCGCACGTTTATGGTCTTAACAAGCATACTAGTGACAAGTTCTAAATTACACATAACATCCGGCTCACTCCTATATCCGAAATGAACAAATATATAACAATATCAAGGCTCAAATATGCTCACGTAACGGAAGGAATGGGTAAAAGTGTGAAAACTATCATGTAAGTCTTTCTTTGTTTGTCACGCTTCCCGGTTTCCTTTTTCAAAAATATTTTGCTTGTCGATTTTTTATCAAGTCCGAAGCTTTCTAAAACACAACCAACCGGTTTATTTACTAAAATATATACAAAATACAGGTCTTTTTGAATGATTTTTCTGATTTTATGATTTTTTTTTATATATAGAGGACAAACAAAGTTAACAAAGTTAACCCCCTCCCCACACTTGAACTTCGCATTGTCCCCAATGCGAGACCCGAAATATAGAGAAAAGGATAATAATACTCCCCTCAAGATGATGTTGATGCAACGAGACTTCCGAAGCTGTATCTGCCACATGCTCCGGTCCAAGATATGTCGGCCAAAAACCTGCAAGTATGTCACGTGTGCACCAAAACATAACAGAAACAGAAAAATCACAAATAAACCATAATTTACAAAAGTAGAAATACTAGCAATCCCAACAAAGACATAACATAAAAACTAAAGTAAAGAGTCTGAAAAATAAAGCATACATAACCGGGGTGTTTGAAATAACAGTCAAAATAAACACCCAAAACAAAGTACTGAAATACTAAAAACAACCACCAACTATCACTCCACCGCTCCTAAGCGTCATCACCATCATCGTCTCTAGTAAAGGACGGGCCCGCATCGCCATAACCAGGGGGGTTCCACGGTGGGAACTGTGGAGGGTGCTGAAAGTAGTCGGGGTATGCATGATGCATCTCCCCGAAAAGATATGAAAATCTCACACTCACCCCCTTGTATAGAGTATCCTGGCTCTGCCGAAGCTGGTCCTGAGAGGCCCGAAGCTGATCCTGACTGGCCCGAATCTCGTCCTAGCTAGATCTAATCTGGTCGATGTAAGTACCATGCTGCTCCTGCGTCACTCGCATCTGCTGGAACTGCTGGTAGAACTCTGGCCAGTCCTGATGCTGGTGGAATGCATGGTGCTGCGGTGAATGTGGTGGCGTCTGTGGATGTGGTACGTGCTGCTGCTCCGGATGCTCCTGATCGTGCATCTCCTCATCCTCATGTTCCTCCACAGCTGGAGGCAACGGGTCCCAGACCTCGTTGTTCAACCCTTTCAACCTATCCCCCCTATCTAGCTCTACAATCAACCCCATGGCCTTCAGTGACCTAATGTCGACATGAACCCCCTCGGTTATCAGAGTGAGACTCTGAAGCACCTCCTCAGTCATATAGCGCTCGTTGTAAGCTATTTCGGTCACATACTGACCGCCATGTATCTCACTGTTCGGAGTCCGCCCCGAGCACTTTACAAAGTATTCAGCCATTCGTGCGGCTAGGTTGATAGGTGCTTTCTCAACCAACGCATATAGAAAAATCAAATCTGGTGTTGGACAGTTACCAAGACTGTCCATGCGACCGCATATCGTATGGCTAAATACATGGTGCATCACTCGCACCAAAGGGTCTCTCAGTCGTGAAGCCTTCAACATCCTCGGGTTGTAGGGGCCCCCAATAGCGTTTTCAGCCCAAAATGTATCCCGTGCTGCATCAGAAGGGAAGGTGAACTGATCTGTGAAGACGTCGGTATCATCCATGTCGTCCCTAGTATAAATCCCGAGTCTTCTAACCAACCGACCAACTGACCACGAATGCCATCGTCCACATAACCTGAAAGCTACCCGCTCCTTGTGGCGGAATTTGGGTCTTCTATGTGCAACCGGCTTTTCATAGGCTTAAGACGCGAAGAACCCTATTGTCAGCTCTCGGTAAACGGGTCGGTTGATACCGACCAGATTTGTAAGCGGGCGACTCATCATGTCGTCTAGTCTGTCATACTGATTTAGTTCCCGCATGACTTCCCAATCCAGCCATCGGGGGACTCCGAATTGCCCCCGCCTTGCCCATAAGGTGTCGCGTTTCGGAAAGCAAAGTGCTTCTCGCTCATCATTAGGGTCGAATTGAAGGAAAGGGTGATCCATCTGTATGGGAAATAACGTTAGAAAGACGGAAACAGGAGAAATTTGAATCAAAAACAGCCGAGCAGCCAATTATGAAGAAGCTGTGAATTCTGATCTGGGCATATGGCACGGTCGTGCGTCGCCGATAACCAACACCAGTTGCCCAAATCCGTCGGAACTGCACGGCGTGCGACCAAAGGCACCACCGTGCAGCACCGACCAACAAGCTGATATCGTGAACCACCCAGAATGGCACGACCGTTCCATCCAAGGAACGTCCGTGCGACACCTGTTCTGCAGATTTCGAACCCCTGAACTATGAATAGCCTGATTTTCTCAAAATCAACAACTTTTTTGTACAAACAGGGGTCGGAAACTTAACCGGGTGTTCACGATAAGCAAGATTCAAACAAGGGTTAGGGTTTCGATTTGTTTATGAAGAGAACCCTAAAAAGCCTTGAAGAATCGGATTAATCTACCCTAGAAAGCGGAAAAACAGATAATCTACAACCCCGAACGTACCGTGCGAAGTTGGGTGCGAAATCGTGCGAAAAACCGTGCGATTTGAAGTGATGTCGCTCTGGAACGGCTGCAGATGGCTAGGGTTCGCGAATGAAGGGTTTGGAAGCAGATGTGGGTATTTATAATGTGCCAAATGACAAAACTGCCCTCAGCCTGACGCACGGTCGTTCGTCCAACGGCACGGTCGTGCGTCACCGACATCGCTCAAACCCAGACAACAGTTCTCGGAGATGCACCGGGGGTGCAACTCACCGTTCCGACCCTCGGAAACGCACGGTCGTGCGACCCGAGGAACGACCGTGCAACAGCTGCAGATCAGAATTTTTCGCAGAAGCTATTTCCAGCAATTGTTTCGGTCGTTTTTCGCCATTTTTTCAACACACAAACTGTTTAAACAATATTTCAACACAGAACCTTCGCTCGGCACGTAAGAAACTTAAACAAACTAACGAAAACTACCTAACTTACCTAAATTACGCTAAAACTACAAAAACATAAAAGTGGACTATTTTACCCTTATAGCGCCAAAGACGCTCCTGCTACATTTTTGTCGGCGAGTCAGTAGCGTAGACTCATGCTAAATTTTTGTCGGCGAATCGATAGCAAGACTCATGCTAAATTTTTGTCGGCGAGTCGATAGCAAGACTCATGCTAAATTTTTGTCGGCGAGTCGATAGCAAGACTCATGTCCCCACACTTGTTATATGTGCGGGCCATTACCACGCCCCTTCGGATTCTGCTCCGTGTTGCCTGGAAGTCCACCTGGGGGTCTCTCCGACAACATTTTTGCCAACTGGCCCACTTGATTCTCGACATTCTGAATGGAAGCCTTTTGACTCCGCATTTCTCCTTTGTTGACCAAGAACCGCTCCTCATGTTGCTGATATCACTTTTCAGCCATTTGATTAACACTATTGGAGTTGTTCAGCAATTGTGCCATCATTTCCTCTAGCTTTGCGTTGCTTTGAGAAACGTGTGGCTGGGAACTGCTTCTTGAGCCTTGATTATGATACTGAGGCTGGAAGGATTGACCTTGAGATTGCTGTGGCGCGGGGGTGTGTTGAGCATATCCTTGTGCGTTTTGGTTCCCAGAACCAGATTTCCACCCAAAGTTTGGGTGATTTCTCCACCCTGGATTGTACGTGTTGCTGTAGGGGTTATTTTGGGGCCTGATTTAATTGCCCATGTAGTTCACCTCCTCGTGGCCTGTAAACATAACACCCTGCTCACACGTACCTGGCACGTGTGAAACTCCACACTGGTCACACCCAGGGTCAACTTGCGCGGCTGTTTGGGATTTATCGAATTTCGTCACCAGAGCCGAGATTTGTGCAGTAATGGCTGTGTAATCGTCCACAGCGTGAGCTCCTGGGCGAGACGATGATGATGTTGTTGCCCGGCCTCTATCTCCCTCGCGACGCGAGCTGGATTTCAACGCAGCTTTCTCTATGATATCGTACGCTTCCGTCGGCGTCTTCGTTCCAAGATCGCCTCCTGCATTCACGTCTAATCGCTCCTGCGTGTTGTAGCTGAGCCCCTGATAGAACGTTAAAACCAGCTGTCTCTTGGAGTAGCCATGATGTGGAACATCAATCAATAAATCCTTGAATCTCTCCCAGGCCGCATGCAACGACTCACCCTCGTCCTGGCGAAATGAAGCAATCCAGTTCCGTAGCTTGTTCGTTTTCTCCGGTGGAAAATATTTTTGTACAAACTGTTCCGCCAACTGATTCCAGGTCCTGATGGACCCGGCTGGAAGTGACATAAGCCAAGCTCTGGCTTTGTCACGCAACGAGAACGGAAACAACCTCAACCGAATTGCATCCTCCGAAACATCCCGAATCTTGAATGTGGAACAAACATGGAGAAAAGCCGCAATATGTCTCCCGGGATCCTCGTGCTCACGCCCGTCGAACAACACTGAATTCTGCACCATGTTAATAATACTAGATTTAATTTCAAAAGAAGGTGCATCAATAGTAGGTCTAATAATACTGGGCTCCAAGCCCTCTCGTCCGGGCTGATTCGTCTCATTCAAAGGTCGATCATCGTCTGCCATGATTCTATCTCCTCCTGAGCCCTCGGCTTCAACGAGTACCACCGGCTCCGGCTCACCAGCTGCGAGTATCAGCCCAACCGCACGAGATCTCTCGCGAAGACGTCTCCTCAGATCACGCTCGGGTTCGTCTGATGGCTCAACAGGATCGGGAACGGGTGTCGAGAACATCAACCTGCAAACGAAAATTTGACACAATGAATATTTTATTAACATAATAATTCTGCCCCCTTTTTTTTCAGCTGAATAAAAGCAGAATGTTATTAGAAATGGGCTAAAAATTTTATAAAAATCCGAAAATGGGCCCGAAATTTTATAAAATTCAACGCAATGAAAAATAATCGAATCGGCTAGTATAAAAATGATTTTTAGGTGCCGAAAACCCAAAGAATAAATAAATAAATAAATCAATAAATCCGGATATGAATAAATAAATGGAACAAAAATGTACAAGTGTGAAAAATATTAACAAAAACAAATAAATCGAATTAAAAGCAAGAAATATTAACAAATAAATAAACAAATAAAAAATCAAGAAAATATACACAAATATTAACAAGTATATACGCCGATAACACAATGACTCGGGTCGTTCCTAAAACTCGCCATTTCCCCGGCAACGGCGCCAAAAACTTGACGTGTGCGCGACTACACATATTTTTACTATGAAATTACACACGATTTGGTTTTAAAATTATAAAAGTGATTATTACTTTTACATCAAAACACACACGAAAGAGGCAAGTGTACCCCGTCATATATGTAATAAAGTATTGGTAAGAACCAAGTATCGATCCAAGGAAATGGGCGGAGAAATAATACTAGACCTTTATCACTAAACTACCGATAAAAACATAGGTTTGTTTGATTTTAATTAAACTAAAGTAAGCAATAACAAATACTTATAAAACATAGTAAATATCAAATATGAAAATAGATAAATAGCCTTGCTTAATACACAACCAAAGCATGTCAACTAAGTCGGTTTTGGCACTAGAAGCATTCGGTCAATTTTCCAATTTAAGACAATTAGTATCCCTTTCGGGAATCCTAACATGACAATCATTCGGAAAGCTAAAACGATAAACACACTTTAACCACCTAAAATTGTTCTTTAACGTGCAATTGATAAATGTCTATGAAAACCTCTTAAAAATAAGTTAGTCATCCGTTAGGAGTTTTCTAACCGCACTTAATCAAGGAAAGAGACACCGATAAACACAATGCAACCACCGAGACAAGCATAAACTAGATTAAATCACAACCAAGTTCATTTTACAAATCTTGCACAATAATTCACCAAGATAGCAATTTTGGCCTAAACTACTAACTAAGCTAACAAATCATGGCAAGAATTTATAACGACACCATCTAACCCGTTTAGGTCCTTACGTGACGGCAAGCTCTCTTGATTAACAATAATTACATTTTATTAAATCACTAACCATTTCTAGTATCATGATGCCCACATTCAAACCAAGCTAAACTAGTTAACCAAGTTTAAAGTTTACTAATACAAGATTAATTAAGCTTCATTTTTCAACTATCTTAACTAACCAAGCACCAATCATCCAACACAATTACTTATAATCAAGAAATCAATATCAATAACAAGGTTGCAAACTAATCATCAAAGATTAACATAGAAAATACTTCAAAATGTCATTACAAACAAAGATTAACACACTAATGGTTATAATCAAGCAAGGGATTGTTGTGTTTTTGCCCAAAGGCTACAATAATACATAAATATTAATCTAAATGCTTGAAAGATTAACAAAATTCTGGAAAGATTAGAAAACCAAACCATAAACAAGCATAAGATTAAGAATCTGGAAGACAACGAAGCTAATCGGCACAATGTGGCTTGAATCCGGGTGAAAGCTAACGCCTCCGGAGCCTTAGAATCGCCAGAATCGCTCCCAAAAATGTCCAGAGTTCCCAGAATATCCAGATTATTTAACAGAATGTTTCTGTTCTGTTTTTATATTTTTTCGATGTTGCACGGTCGTTCTTCCTGTTGCACGACTGTGCACTTTAAGCAATTATTGGAGTATGGTGCCCCATACCGCATGACGTCATTAGATCTTTGACCAGATTCGATATCGCATGACCGTTCTTAATATGGCACGGTCGTTCATTACCGGGTTCTTGTTGCACGCCGAGTCGCACTGGCCGTTCAGTTCCGGGGTTATCGGTGATCATCGGATCCGCACGGGGTGCAAGATATGGCACGACCGTGCGTCACCGGGCTGGCCTTGTCTTCCTTGAACGCCCAGTCGCACCCTCGTTCATTGCCGGGTTGGACTGCACTTGTCGGAGATGCACGACCGTGCATCAGGTGGAACGACCATTCCACACGCCAGGTCAGTTTTCTAACAGAATGTTCGCAGCTTCGTCGTTTTGTCCGGAAAGTCCTCGTTTTTACTATCATCTTGTCTGGTATGCAGTTTTAAGCCTGTAAAGAAAAGTATACAATATTAAGTATCCGAATGACGGTTTTACGGCTAAAAACGCATAAAATGGGGGTAAAACGGGGAACTAAAATATGTGTAAATTAGCGAATATCAGGTGCTGATACTAGTTATGTGTCCTTAAAAGTTAGCCAAATGCTTAAGCGCACTCCAGCACTTCTAAACACCAAACACACGATAGAGCTAGCAAATGGTAAAAGTCTTGAAGCCACACACGTAGTTAAATGTTGTAACCTCGTCTTAGCTGGTCATACTTTCTCTATCGATCTTATTCCTATCACACTTGGTAGTTTCGACGTTGTTATTGGGATGGATTGGCTATCTCATCATCAAGCGGAGATTGTTTGCAAGGAGAAAATCATCCGCATTCCTCGTTCTGGTGAAGAACCTCTCATGATTCATGGCGACAAGAGTGGTGCTGTCGAAGGCATCATCTCTTTCCTTAAGGCCCAGAAGTGTTTATGAAAGGGCCACACTACCATTCTAGCACTCGTTACTGACACATCAACAGAAGATAAGAGAATTGAAGACATTCCTATTGTGCGTGATTTTCCTGAGGTATTTCCTGAGGAATTACCTGGTCTTCCGCCTCATCGCCAAGTTGAGTTTCAAATCGAGCTAGCTCTTGGAGCAGCGCCAGTGGCTCGAGCGCCATGTCGTCTAGCTCCATCAGAATTGAAAGAACTGTCCACACAACTACAAGAACTTTCGGAAAAGGGTTTTATACGTCCTAGCTCTTCGCCCTGGGGAGCTCCAGTCTTGTTCGTGAAGAAGAAAGACGGTACCTTCAGGATGTGTATTGACTATCGCGAACTTAACAAGGTGACTGTGAAGAATCGTTATCCTCTTCCACGTATTGACGACTTGTTCGACCAGTTGCAAGGGTCGAGCTATTACTCCAAGATTGATTTGAGATTGGGATACCATCAGCTGAGAGTCCGAGATGAGGACGTCTCCAAAACAGCATTCAGAACTCGTTACGGCCATTACGAGTTTCCGGTTATGCCATTCGGGCTGACGAATGCACCAGCGGTCTTCATGGATCTCATGAACCGAGTATGCAAACCTTACCTGGATAAGTTCGTTATTGTGTTCATCGACGATATCCTGATCTATTCTAAGAGTCAGGAGGAACACGAGCAGCATCTACGACTTATGCTGGAACTTCTTCGAAAAGAGCAGTTGTATGCCAAGTTTTCAAAATGTGACTTCTGGCTTCGCGAAGTCCACTTTCTAGGCCATGTGGTAAACAAGGATGAAATTCATGTGGACCCATCCAAGGTTGACTCGATCAAGAACTGGCCTGCACCCCGTACACCAACAGAAATCCGCCAATTCTTGGGCTTGGCAGGATACTACCGAAGGTTTATCAAGGATTTCTCCAGGATTGCGCAACCTCTCACTACACTGACTCAGAAGGGTGTCACCTATCATTGGGGTGATGCACAGGAGTCCGCATTTCAGCACTTAAAAGATAGACTTTGTAGCGCGCCTATCCTCTCATTGCCTGAAGGCACAGATGATTTTGTGGTTTATTGCGACGCTTCCATCCAAGGACTTGGTTACGTGTTGATGCAACGTGATAAGCTCATTGCCTACGCATCGCGCCAGCTTAAAGTTCATGAAAGGAACTACACTACGCACGACTTGGAGTTGGGAGCAGTTGTTTTCGCGCTTAAGATATGGAGACATTACCTGTACGGTACCAAGTGCACCATTTACACCGATCACAGGAGTCTCGAGCATATCTTCAAGCAAAAGGAGTTAAACATGCGTCAACGCCGATGGGTTGAGCTTTTAAATGATTACGAATGCGCTATCAAATACCATCCGGGCAAGGCCAATGTTGTGGCCGACGCCCTCAGTCGAAAGGACACTCTACCTAAGCCTGTACGTGCTTTACAGCTTACCATCCAATCCAACCTTCCCGCCCAGATTCGTGATGCTCAGGTCGAAGCATTGAAAGCAGAGAACATCAGGGCCGAGTCCTTGCGAGGATCGAGGCAGCGGCTGGAACAAAAGGAAGACGGCGCCTACTATGTAAACGGACGCATCTGGGTTCCACTGTATGGAGACCTACGCGAGCTTGTGATGGATGAAGCACACAAGTCTCGTTATTCGGTACATCCTGGTTTGGATAAAATGTACCCCGACCTCAAGACTACGTATTGGTGGCCTGGCATGAAAGCCCACATAGCAACCTACGTCAGTAAGTGCTTGACTTGTACGAGAGTCAAGACTGAATATCAGAAACCATCAGGCCTACTTCAACAACCGGAGATCCCGAAATGGAAATGGGAGCAAATTTCCATGGATTTTGTTACCGGCCTGCCCAGATCTCGACGCGTAAACGATACCATTTGGATGATCGTAGATCGACTGACCAAGTCTGCACATTTTCTTGCTATCAAAGAAACGGATAAGTTTTCTACTCTCGCAGACATTTATCTAAAGGAAGTAGTGTCAAGGCACGGAGTGCCAACCTCTATTATATCTGATCGTGACGCGCGTTTTACTTCAGAACTGTGGCAAGCAATGCACAAGTATTTTGGCTCACGTTTAGATATGAGCACCGCTTATCACCCACAGACGGATGGGCAATCTGAATGCACCATCCAAACCCTTGAAGACATTCTTAGGGCATGTGTAATCGATTTTGGTAATGGCTGGGAAAAGCACCTCCCGCTAGTGGAGTTTTCGTATAACAACAGCTACCACACCAGCATTCAGGCCGCTCCATTCAAGGCATTGTACGGACGCAAATGCCGATCACCTCTCTGTTGGGCAGAAATTGGTGACAGCCAAATCACTGGCCCAGAACTTGTGGTAGATACCACCGAGAGAATTGCTCAGATACGACAGCGAATGGCGGCAGCTCGTGACCGTCAGAAAAGCTATGCTGATAAGGGAAGAAAACCACTCGAGCTCCAGGTTGGGATAGAGTGCTACTCAAAGTTTCACCTTGAAAAGGTGTAGTCCGCTTTGGCAAACGAGGCAAACTCAATCCGCGTTATGTCAGACCATTCGAAGTCACCGAGAAAATTGGCAAAGTCGCCTACAGGTTGAATCTACCTGAAGAACTCAGCGGAGTTCACAATGTTTTCCATGTGTCGAATCTGAAGAAGTGTCTGTCAGATGAGACCCTCATAGTTCCCTTAAAGGAGCTCACTATCGACGACCAGCTGCGGTTCGTCGAGGAACCAGTAGAGATTACGGATCGAGATGTTAAGATCCTCAAGCATACCAGGATACCTCTCGTTCGAGTTCGTTGGAATGCACGTCGTGGCCCAGAGTATACCTGGGAACGAGAAGACCAAATGAAACTCAAGTATCCCCAGCTGTTTAAGAAAAACGCAACCATTACGGAGGCTGAAGCTACTGCAGAATTTCGGGACGAAATTCCAAATCAACGGGGGGATGATGTGACACCCCAGGAAAATCAGGATAACAACGCAACTTAACTAGCTTCCTCAGTAACCACGCGCTAAATTTCGGGACGAAATTCTCTTAACAGGGGGAGAATGTGACAACCCTCAAATTCCATGCATTCTGTACAATTTATTAATGATAATTAAAGTGCTTGATGACTGTGTGGAATTATGTAACTGCTTTCTGATATATGTGTTATATTTACATGCGCCTGTTAACACACTAGTAATGTACAGAAAAGTCATTAAATAGTCCGTTATGATTTCCTAAGTAATAGAAATTAAAAACGTTACAAAAATATATACATAGGACACGTTACTAATTAATTAAGCACTTTAACGGATCAGTATCCAACCAAATAACCGGACTTTACCCGGAACATAAAAATATTGTCATTAACATTGTTTTTCTTTTTCTGAGCCAGTTAGGGTCCCCGAATACCCTAACACCCGTTACAATTTACAACACACTAGTAACTAATTTCAAATCTCTAACTAACTAACTAATACTTAACAATTAGTTACAATCTAACCATGGAACTCCCCCCCCCCCCCCTAACGAGATCGGTTCCCCATGGGGGACACCATCTTACAAATTTGATTAAAATAATCCCCCCATGCCATATATCTAGATGACACAAGAACCCTTGGGTAATTAGATTGAGAAGTTTATAAATAATACCAAAGGTCCTTCATGTTCATTCATAACCACACTTAGAAAATTCACTCCTCTCTCTCCCTTCCTCTTGACTTTCGGCCGAAACCATAGCACCACCCACCAACCATTTTCGATTTTGATCAAGCCATTCCAAGCATCCACAAGTGTGAAGGATCTCATACGAGGAAGCCCGGTGCTTGCGGATTGTCAAGGACCCCTCTACGTTGCTATTAACCACCCGTTTTTCGACTAGTTGCTTCCCTAGCCTCGAGCTAGTAGTAAGTGACTCTAAACGCCTTCTTGATCTATTCTAAAGTGGTTAATAATAAATTTGTCGGATGAAAATTATAAACACTAAAGATCACAAACTAAAAGTCTTGTAAGAAGATGAACATGGTGGATAAAGAAAAGTTATGTGTGTAAATCATGTAGATCTTGTGTGGTTATGATTATTGGTTGATTATCTGATGTTTTGCTGATTAATATTAATGTTTGATGTTGTTGTGGTCACTCAACATGATTAACGGAATCAATCGAACACCAGTTAGTAAGATAAAAAGTGAAAACAGAATCTGTCCCGGTTTTACAGCCAACTTCAGTTGGCTGTAAACAGGCCATAACTTAACGAAAAATGTGTTTTCTGAAGCCTAGATTTATGTGTTATAAAATACGGTTCTAATGGCACCGGAATCGAAATTTTTGGACTTCGTTTACTATTTTTAAAGAACCGATTCGTAACAGCAGCTTAAGCTGAGTTTTTACAGCAATAAATGGGTGTTGTATTTTCTGTCATAACTTGTGTTCTGTGTAAAGTCGGATCATGAAATTTTTACTGTACATGAAAACTGATGTAATTGTAATTACCCCACTGGAATTTTGTAAATCGGACTCTCGATGAATTTTTAATAAATTGTTCCGTGGACTGTGGTCAGAAAAAGATAAATCTGAGTTCAGTCCGGGAAAATGAATTTTTATAAAATATTGGTAATGAACTGAACCCCGATATTTTTACACAATAAAATATGGACTGTTTATGACATTCTGTGAAAATTTGGGGATTTTTGGAATAAGTTAACTATTTTATTAAAATGTCCGAAAACAGCCGGTTTTGAAATATTTATGCTGAAATGACATAAGCTGAAATTTGAGTGTCTAAATGTCGAGTATGCTATCTGTGAACGATCTAACATGTTATAAGTGTTATGTGCATTATCATATGTTTGTTTATGAGTGGGGAATGGATGGGAAACATACATGGGCATAAACAGTTAAAGTAATGCATGCTATGTGCTAGATACGTGTAGGAACTGTGTGCTCTGTTTGAAAATCACTAAATGACTAACTGGTAATCATATTAGGACGTGATTGACCGACCCTGACTATTAGCTATATTGAGAATCTAACCGAGCAAACCGAGGTGAGTTCACACTTTCTAAGGCATGGGATTCCCGGTGGTTGGGAATGGGTTAAAGAAATTAAAATGGGATCTACATATTCTTCTTGGGTAGGATATGTACGGACATCCTCCATAGGCAGGATGCCATTATTAATCCTATGAATTCTCCTGGTGCAGAATACGTACGTTCATCCTCCTTGGGTAGGACAACAACCTTAAAACTAGCTAGACAAAACTCTATCATGAAGTCCCTCAAATTATATCGACTTAATCGCCAAGGCCAATGGCGAGCGGGTCATTAGTTAATAGCGCTATTAGGTTTAACAAACCTCACACCGTGCTAGTCGGACGGGCGTGTACTAATGGACTATGGCAGATTGTCAGTGATGATAGACACTGATATAGGGCAAAACTTATTTGCGTAGCAGTCGATATCATACCGTCTAGTAGTTCAAACGGGGAAAGACCCCACTGATTATGGATATGGTTTGGGTAATGAAAAGGAACTGGTTAAACATACTTTCAACTTCGGGGTAATCCCCACGGCAAATAAGCCAACGAAAGTCAAACCACGTTTTTCAGAAACAACTTAAAACTAAACAACCAAACGTGAACTCACTCAACTTTGTTGTTGACTCGTTGTTACATGCCTTACAGGTCGCTAAATGCTTGGAGCTTGCACGAGGAAGGAGTCGTTGTGGTGTACGGACTGTTATGTTCCGTGCTTAATAATTAAATCCTTATGAACTTATTAAACTTGCGTTTTGAAACTTTAACTTATAAACTATGGACTTATGTTTTGGTATTATGTTTTATGCTTCCGCTGTTTAAACTAAACATGGTTAACTAGCTTTGGTCACCAATCGTATTATAGTTGGTCTTATTTACTTATTTACGTTGTTCAATATGATTGGTGGCTCGATCCTGGTCACGTCACGCCTCCAAGAGGTGGCACACCGCATGGTGGATTTTGGGGGTGTGACAATCGATATTTGTTCTCATTTTCAAATGGGAATCTCGGGTTGTTGTACCAATCCCGAGGGATTTTGCTATTCAACTTTGACTTTCGCGCAAGTCAAGCATTCTCCGACATAAGTCGCGATATCACTTTTGAGGTTAGGCCACCAATAGTATTCTTTCAATATTTAGGCCTATGTGTTTCCTCAAAATATCATCTCGAAGGCCGCCAAAGAATGGGACCCAATTTCGACCCATAAGGTATAAAGTTCCATCTTCTTTCGGCACTAATTGTTCCTTCATGCCTCGAAGTGTTTCTGCTTGAATATACTCTTCCTTGAGCGCTTGTGAATCATCTTCTCTAATGCTTGAACTATCAGTGTTCTTACTCGCTCCTTGAGGCTCAAGGCTTCAGCTACAACGTTCGCCTTGCCCGGATGGTACTTTATTTCACAATCATAGTCGTTCAACAATTCAACCCAACATCGTTGACACATATTTAATTCTTTTTGGTTGAATATGTGTTGATGACTTTTATGATCCGTGAAAATACTACATTGAGTACCATATAAATAATGTCGCCATAATTTTTAAAGCGAATACCACCGCGCCTAACTCAAGGTCGAGAGTGGTATAGTTCTTCTCGTGAACTTTTTAATTGGTGCGACGTGTACATGATAAATTTTTCACGTTGCATGGGTACTCAACCCAATCCTTGATGCGAAGCATCACAGTATACGATAAAATCATCGGTACCGTCGGGTAGTGATAAGATTTTGAAATGCTATGCACCAATCTTAAGGACAAGTTGTAATGCTACTTCTTGTTTTTCGATTGGGGCAAATTTCTTGTCTTTCTGTGTGAGGGAGGTTAGCAGTTGGGCAATCTTAGAAAAATACTCAATAAATCTTTGATAATATCCCGCTAATCCCAAAAATTGTCAGACTTCAGTTGGAGTCTTGGGCACTTCCCAATCCTCATTTGCTTCAATCTTAGCTGGGTCTACTTGAATGCCTTTCTCGTTCACTACATGCCTGAGGAATTGTACCTCGCGAATCCAAAATTCGCACTTGGAAAATTTCACGTATAGTTTCCCCTTCTTTAGTAGCTCCAAAATGGTTCTCAAATGTTGTTCGTGTTCATCAGTCGATCGTGAGTATATTAATATGTCGTCAATAAACACTATGACAAATTTGTCGAGATACGGCTTGCACACGCGATTTATTAATTCCATGAAGACCGCTAGTGCGTTCGTTAAACCAAAAAGGCATAACGAGAAACTCGTAATAACTATAACCAGTTTTAAAAGCCGTTTTTGGTATGCTTTCCTCTTGAATTCGTAACTGATGATACTCTTATCGTAAGTCTATCTTGGAGTAGAAGCTAGAATCTTTCTTAAACCATTTGAGTTAGTTGAAAATTTATTTGTAACATGGTTTAGAAATATGAATTTTTGTTCATCGAAATGTTGTGCATTTTTGCAAATCTTGCATATATTTTCACCCCCAAAACCTTTATAAAGATGTATAATGGTAAAGAGTGGGGGCTATGAACTCACAACCTCCTTATTCGGTCAACTACAAGATTCAAAAGGTGCTAATCGATATGAAGATCTGGCTATGGGTGTGGCTCCCGTTACCAAGTCGATGTGAAACTCGACTTGTCGATATGGTGGTAGTCCTGGAAAGTCTTCAGGAAATTCTTTTATCACAAGAATATATGTCAGCTGTGGCCCAACGGCCTTCTTGTCTACAACAAGTGCTAGAAAGGCAATACAACCTTTCCGTAAGCACTTTTGTGCCTTCATGCAATTAATGATCCGCAATGGTGTGTCGTGCTTCTCTCCATGAATAACAAATGTCTCTTCGTTCGGCAGTGGTAGGCGAATGACCTTATCATGACAGAAGACTTCGGCTAGGTTATCGGATAACCAATCCATGCTAACCACTACTTCGAAACTACCCAACTGAACGGGTAAGAGATCGATTTTGAATTTCAGCTCCAGACTCGACTAGTTTACCGTTTGCCAATTCTATAGAATGAGGAGACGTTTAGCTTACTTGACTCTAGGCCAAGTACATTTTGAATTCTATGTAGTAAGGACTTCACTGTACAAATGTAGAGGACAACCCAATCCCTATGTTTAGATGTAGGATAACCCAACCCCTATTTGTAGCTAGGACAATCCCGTCACTAGCCATGAAACTCATTTCACATGCATGAATTTGGTTTACAGAAAACGTGTCGGTGACTCTTAATGATTTGACAAGAGTCAGCTAATTCCCCATTAGCTAAGTTGATATAGTAATGTGTGCCTAACTAACATGAATCTAGTTCGAGTATATGTATAACACCTAAAGACACTAGTTAAGCTCGGTGCTGGTATCAAAAGAATTGATACATAATGATTGTAGAGTACAATGTACTCATGATATCATTGGGATTTTGTGGAATATTCATAGTTCTAACCATACACACACTTATACACTAGCTTGATTCATTCTTAAGTATTACCGTCTTACTAGTCTTTATTTTATGCCCGATCTCAGCACACTGCTACTCTTGGTACTTTTGCAAATGTTCTCCTGATGAACGTCTCACTTGTCGCATTAAGGATTTCAGCAAGTTACCAGCATACCTCCTGGTGTCAAAATCATTTATGTCAGCAAATGCCTTTGTTTTTCTCGTCGCGAGAGTTTCCTTCCATTTGTTACTCACTCTTAAACCTTTCATAAGGTGTGAGAACCTTCGCCTCCCGTAACATCCTTGGTGAGACTAACTGCGAGAGTTACTGTTTGAGTGATCAAGGTAGGGTGAGAAGATGTGACCATACCTTGGATTTCAGGGCTAAACTTAAATTATAACTCTCAATGCGTTTGAATTCGGGCGTTACTATATATGGAACAATCCTTGAGAAACCGTGAAAGCATCGAATGTAACCAACAACGTAGGCTCTAGTCGTGATCGAGGTCTAGAATAAAATCATATGAAAATTAATATGCAAATCAGATGATATAAAAGAATGATGTATGGTTAAATAAATAACCAATTGAAATGTAGTGTATGAAATATATCATGTCCTGAAATAGAATAATATGTCTTGTGTAGAAGATGTAGTGTCTTGTGCAAAAATGTCATGTCTTGTCTTTGTCGAAAAGATTTGGATAACACCACGATATGCAATATAATATAAGCACTTATATATAGGAAGTACCAGCGGCGTATCCACCATGCTTTTATCATATTACACACGTCTCGTTATTTACAAAAATGTCTTGTATATACCAACGTCAAATGTCATGTATAACAATGTCTTGCGTAACAGTGTCATGTATAAACCACGTCTTGTGTAAAAGCAATGATTTTCAACACATAACTTTTGACTTAAACATTTATTTCTTTTGGTGCCATGATATTTTTAATACACACTATTAAAAGAATCTAGACATATATTTGGATAAATATAGTCTATCATGAGCCCAAGAATGAAGAATGCAATCGGTCATGGAAACCTCAAGATCGCATTGTTCATATATGTTTGAATATATGATAATATGGATAACCGAAAAAAAATGATAATGTGAATAACCGCAACCAAAATGCGTAGTGCCTCTTGCGTGTATTGGTTATATGTTTAAGTGGCAAAGAAATAGTTCGTTGAGGAGGGAAAGCCAACCCGTGGCCTCCGTCCCTATAATATGTATTCCATACTATATGGACCTTGGTCGTCCCAAGTAAAGAAATTTCTTTGTCGTACTTGCCCATGTGACGAGTATGGTGATAGTGCTCGAGCTTCACGATCTCTAACAAGATCATTAGAATCTCCAAAGATGTTGAATAGAATGCAATGAGGGAGTTGCAGCATGGCTCATGCCATACCATCCCTTGGGAAAAGACAAATGTTAAGCGACAGAATTTATTGTATCTATTTCCAATAAATATGATAAGGTGGAATATGATAAGGTAAGGTAAGGTAAAGTAGGGTAAAGTGTCATAGACACCATGGAAATATCCCATGTACAAAAATTTTAGAATGTTGAGGAAAATACTTCTTGAGTGGCTAACAAATTTTGTTTGTTTAGATGACTAGTCTCAATTGAATCGTGATGTAGATCGAATGTTAGGTGTGAACAAATGCGTGTCGTCTTCCTGTATTGTATTGTATTGTATTGTATTGTATTGTATTGTATTGTATTGTATTGTATTGTATTGTATTGTATTGTATTGTATTGTAGGGTGTTATACTAACCACCCCAGTTCGTGTTCTACTAGATAGGAAGAATTGAATCTCAAGTAATAACTTAAGAATTTTGAATGAATAGTGATCATTAGCTTAGCCCGTAGAGTCCACCAGAATTTCCATGCACTACAAGTTGTTATGACGTGGGCCCCCGTAATAATAAATTGCCTTGCATGGTTACCCTAGCATTCTCTCGTTCAGAGCAGACGATCAGTCAGAGAAGGAATACTATTGTCAATATACCTTCAACATAGGAGGGACCTTCGTAATAGTTCACGTGTCAACGTCCGTTGTTATTACTCGCAAAACGGCACGACGTTAGATGAAATAGAAATGGAAAGAATCTGAATAACAACTGAAGGGGCACCTTCAAGATGAGTACTTCATTTTCCTTGTCTGGACAGGAGTGTATCAATCTTGATTAGTATGAGTCGCAGGGACCTCGTCTCACTAATGGAGTTGTTGTCAAAGGTTACCACCTCCGCCTTGTCGTCACTATCATGGTCAGGCATCTCAGCATTCGCGAGAAAGCAACCATATTTTACGAAATAAAGTTTAAGATTTCACTTAGGAATCATGTTCGCCAAAAGCTCCGCAGTAGACGTGAGGTCGATGTTTTCATCGTGCGAGTTAAGAATAATTATAGAGTTTGAAGTTGAAGGTATTTTGTTCTTGGCAAATAATTTTGTACAACACATATATAAATAAATCATATATATATATATATATATATATATATATATATATATATATATATATATATATATAGTTACATGAAATCCTATCTAACAAGGATTTCTATCTTGTATAACTTGAATTTGTATATGCTGAACTTGTAAACTGTTTATGATGTGTAAACTGATAATGTAATGTGTCTATCTTGTATAAGCACTGATAATGTAATGTGTTGTAGGTACATAGTTTGTTAATGTAATGTGTCTATCTCTCATAGACTTCACCCATGGAAATGTCCTTGCTTGATTTTTATGAAATGAATTTTTGTTTGTAGTGGACCTTGAAAAATGTTTATGCAATGAAAACTTCTCGTTCTTGTATAAATTGTTTTCGTGAGAGGTTCCCTAGTGATTGTAGACTAGACTCGAGAAAGAATCCTGGTTCACTATAATCGAAGCTCTGATACCAAACTGTCACACCCGCTCGTAGCGGAAGCGCGAGGTGTGATCTGTTCGGTTCTCATTGCATAACGATATAAGTAAACATACTAAATGAATAAAACATGCTCCAATGCCATTGTCATAATTGTTCAAAAGATCGCAACATAAGTTAAGTACATTGTTTACAAACCATCAAATGAAAATAAGTTGTCATTGTTTCATACATCAAATGTAAGTCTAAAAATGTCAAGGCTTTGACCACTATATCACCGCAAAGAGGCGGTATATAACAGGCAAACCCTTCAATAGTTGGCATGGAGTATTGATACTTGTTTTCCTTGAACTGAAATCTTTGCATTAGTCCACTAATTCCCTGAAATACATGTAAGTTTGAAAACATCAATAAAAGTTGAGCGAGTTCATGCAGTTTAGCTGTATAAGATGTATCTGTATCAAAACAGTATGTAAGATGTATTTGTCTCAATTGTAATTGCATCCAAACTGGATATAAGATGTATCTATAAAATGTGAGATGTATTTGTATTTGTATCAAATGAAGTATGAAAAGCGTCAATGAAATCGTGATCATTAATGTTTTGCAAGGACATTAATATGTGTGACGAAATAGGAAGCAATCCAACCCTAGACGATTTTAATTGTATCGACACCATTTCGTAGGGCAACAAACGCACTCCTAGGCAAATGAATGGCCATGAGTGGGGCTCGCCAAAACCCATTAGATCTAACCCTTTTGTTCCTTGGTCCAAACTTGGATTAATGGTGCTTTAGTTATGGCTCTAATTTCTCACATGATCTAAGGTGTTTCATTCCTTGCTTATCATACTATTGTACATGTATTTTCCCTGATAGTTGTAAAGCTTGAAAAGTATTTAAGATGAAAAAGGGACATGAACTCACAGAATTGCATCCATAAACTGTATGTAATTGTAACCTCACTTGCAGTTGTCTTGAATTGTATCACGACCTACAAAGGTCCTAGATTTGTTAGACAATTCGGTCTTTGTATTGGCTCATGTACAAGTCTTCTATCTTGAATATGTATTAAGACTTGTTTGTATTTGTTATTCGTTGAACTGTGTATTAGATGTATGAATTGTTAAACTGTTATATATATATTTCACCAAATATATATATATATATATATGTAATCTTGTATCTTGTGAGTTGTATCATCGGATCTTGTCCTCTTGATTTTATGTCTTATGAATAAATTGTATAATTGTATTTTCACCAATTATATGCCATTGGGCCGAGTCCATGTTTTCAAGTCATTGGGCCGAGCCCATGTCTTAATGTTATTGGGCCTAGCCCAATAATTTATGTTATTGGGCTTAAATAGTATTGGGCCTGAATAGTATTGGGCCTGAATAGTATTGGGCCTAAATAGTATTGGGCTTAATGTTATTGGGCCTTGGCCCATATGTTTGGTATTGGGCTTAGCCCATGAGTTTTGATATTTGGCTTAGCCCATGTATTTATGTTAAGCCCATTTAGGAAGATAAGCTCATTTATATAATATAAGCCCATTTGTAAATATATAAGCCCATTTAGTAAAAGTAAGTCCATTTTGTGAATATAAGCCCATTTAGTAAAATTTTGTAATTTATATAAAAATCACCAAGTTTTAGTTAATAAAAACGTAATAGTTTTTATAAGTTTCAAAACATCCGGATATTGTTGTCGGTGATTTATATGTATTCGCGTCGAATGATCGCCTAAGCGTCATAGTAACTTCTCAGATTGGCATTATGTTATAGCTTCGTCCGTCGTCCGTTTTGACCATAATTTGTGTCCGATCATTCGGATCGTCCGTAACTTGTTTTTAAGACATATTTCTATGTAGTCTTGTAAGACTTTGATTGTAATGTATCTTATGTTTATTTGTTACATTGAATTCAATTTCCTAGTTTTGATATGTATAAATAATACACCAAGTATCATATTGCACATAGTTTGTTAAAGTGACCAAATATATATTTTCTCAAAAATATATATTTATCTAACTTTGTTTTTATAAAAAGAACCATTCTTTAAAATCTTTTTAGTCTTGTAAAGATTTAGCCAAAAATAATGGTTTTGTTAACATATGATTTTTAATAAAAATCGGCCATATAACCTTTGTAATATGCACTTTACCATGTTTAAATAAACATATCATTTTCTTTTCGAATTCACCAATCAATTTACTCATAACATTCTTAAAGAATAACACATGAGATTTATAACATAACCTCATTAAGATGATCTCAAAATCATGTAGGATTTTTGGTATGATCATAACATAAGTTAACTAGTTCAAATCCACGCTTTAATTCTAGTTTTAACCACTTTTACAAAAATCCCATCTTGTATGTTTGTTTTCAGAATCTTGTAGAAGTATTGTTTTTAATGAAAAACACTAAATACTTTAACAACACCATAGATCATGATCATCCATATAAACTTTATGTTTAACAAAAACCCTTTTAACATAAACATGTATACTTGTTAAATCATGTATTTAAACATCATCTAACAATTTATTCATATGCTAATCATCATGACAAGATCAAATATGCAAGTAATAAGTCTCAAATCACCACATAAACAAACATTTATATCATGATTATTATTTTGCTTCTTTGTATTTTCATATTATTATGTATGATTCTTTTAGTTATATCATGTTCTTAAATCATCATAAGCATAAATAACTATAAAAAAAATAGATTTAGAAGCTCACTTCTAGCACTAGTGGCTAGGGATGTTCTATATGATGATTAGAAGCAAAGAAGATGAAGATCTTGTTAGTAGAAAACTCTTGAATGGATGAAAAAGCTTGCTTTAACTTGTAGGTGCTTTAGATCATCTTATGTTCCATGGAAATCCATCTTGATCATCAAGGAAGTGATAAAATAAAATGGGTTTTTGGATGGTGTTCTTGGTGAAAAGATGAAGATTGAGAGTATTCTTATGTGTGTGTAAATAATAGGTGTAAAGTGGTAGTAAAATGCTAGTAAACTTATGTGATTAAATGATATAATCATCCACCAACTTAACCACTTGCACCTAATGTAAATATCTAGATATTTTAGCAAAAGATTAAGGGTATGTGGGCCCCTTATTTACGAAAATTATATGGGAGGGGTCTCATGTTTTGCTTCTTGTTTTACTAATAAAAGTGTTAGAATTTATTAGCAAAAGTTAGAAAGTTTAGATGTTTAGGGATTTCCAAATGTTTTCAAGATGTTAGGTGATCATTACTAGTTTAAAATGATCCAAATAATGTTAGGTGGTTACTAAAAAAAGATCCGATATCGTTCGGACAATCGTTACGCTTTGTTTCCGTTTGTCGTTATTTGAACGCTAAGCTTGTGTAAATTGTGTGAATTGATGTGATTATGGTTCAGATGATACCCGAAGGTATCCTCATATGAATTCTATGTTAAACACTACTATTACATGTTGCAAAAATATTAAATTGCTGAATTCTGCAGAATTTCTGCGGAAAAGTGTTGAAATTGTCGTTTTTAGTGTTTTTCGGGCAGTTTTTAGTGTTATCAGACTTCGGAAAGGTTTTAAACCAAACCATTGTATTCCCAGTTAGGGTTTAATGTATATTAGATGTTGGACTTTCGTCTGAGTCCTAAAGATGTCATTAAGATGGTTGCTGCGGATCTTGAGTTTTCGTCAGCACACTAGTTTACTAGATACTACTCTAGTTGTTTCGATGCATTGTTTAAACTGTTTACATTGTAACCAATAAAAATGAATCATGTTCATCATAATTGAGTATTCCATGAGTATTCTAAGATGTATATCATGTAATCATGCATTTCGGATATTCATAACACATATTTGTATAACGTAAATGACGGTTTTAAGTGTACGTAAATTACCAGAAAGTGGCAGTTGTCACATGTTTAATGGTTGAGATCATCTTGGTGGCATTTCGGTAATATGTGTTTCTTAAAAATAGGATTATTTAATTAATCAGGGGTAGATATATCATTTAGCTTGTTTTAAATATGGAAATAACTGTCATTCCATAAACCACCCCACA
Source organism: Helianthus tuberosus (assembly GCA_030545235.1). Lineage (NCBI taxonomy): Eukaryota > Viridiplantae > Streptophyta > Magnoliopsida > Asterales > Asteraceae > Helianthus > Helianthus tuberosus. The sequence continues at coordinate 5,699 of JARYGA010019705.1, read as the reverse complement.
TTTCTTGCGATTTTCTCTCTCTTTCCCCCTTTCTCTCTTCTCTCTCTTTTCCTTCTATCCTTCATGAAGAAACACAACATCAAGAAAACACATCGTGACAAATGTCACACATCGTAACAACATGAGTGGTAAAACACAGCGTCAAGAAATCCTCCAGCATTACCAGCATGAATACTAAAACACAACGGTATTAAACTGCTTGCTGTTAAAACACAATGTCAAGAAATCCTCCAGCATTACCAGCATGGATGGTAAAACACGGCGTCAAGAAATCCTCTAGTATTACCAGCATGAATGCTAAAACACAATGGTATTAATCTGCTTGCTGTTAAAACACAATGTCAAGAAATCCTCCAGTATTACCAGCATGGATGGTAAAACACAACGTCAAGAAATCCTCCAGCATTACCAACATGAATGCTAAAACACAACTGTATTAATCTGCTTGCTGTTAAAACACAATGTCAAGAAATTCTCCAGCATTACCAGCATGGATGGTAAAACACAGCGTCAAGAAATCCTCCAACATTACCAACATGAATGCTAAAACACAATTGTATTAATCTGCTTGCTGTTAAAACACGATGTCAAGAAATCCTCCAGCATTACCAGCATGGATGGTAAAACACAGCGTCAGGAAATCCTCCAGCATTACCAACTGAATGCTAAAACACAACTGTATTAATCTGCTTGCTGTTAAAACACAATGTCAAGAATCCTCCAGCATTACCAGCATGAATGGTAAAACACATCGTCCAGAAATCCTCCAGCATTACCAGCATGAATGCTAAAACACAACGGTATTAATCTGCTTGCTGTTAAACACAATGTCAAAAAATCATCCAGCGTTACCAAACATCATTTATATTATGGGATCTATAAAAACATTTACTTTAACCCTCTAACTGTTAAAACACAGTACCAAGAACATGCTGATAGATTCCAGATAAAGTTTAATAATCGACACACAAAACATAAAATAGTAAACAAAATAAGAATTGTACTTACCATCCCCACAATCAATAACTGTGTTTGATGCCAAGATTTTTCTCTCCGTATAAAAATATGATCAGCGATGAATCCTGTGAGTACGAAAACGAAGGAATGATTGATATTTATGTGAGATCAGAATTCGAAAACAAAAAATTCCGAAAATTATGGAGGAAATCGGTTTCATTCGTGTACATGGATAGTTAGTTATTGAAGATACTTTCCTAAAATAAAAATAGATTGTGAAAGTACATAATTGCCCTTCTAGTTAAAATCCTTCAATGCCACGTGTCGCATTCTGATTGTTTCTAGACTTTCTAGGAAAAATCCACTTTCTACCCAACTCCTCCTCTATATATATATATGGTCAGGATTTAGAGAAAACGGTGAAAAGTGTGAGAACGGTGAGAACGCTTATGGGTCGTCCGATCAAAACAATCCATGGACTAGATTGCGCGGTGGCGTTTTCGTAAATAACATCAATTATATTATGTGGAACGTGCTTCATTAAGGGTAAAAGGATCTTTTACCGCTCATATTCAAAACGCCATCAAATGATAACACGCCATTAAAAAAAATAAAACGCCATTAAAAACAAAAACGCCAAAAATTAGTGATAAAACGCGTTGGATATTACAGGAAGATGAAACAACACAGTAACTGAATTTCAGTTATTAACATTTATTGGAAGAAATTCCCTCCTAAATTAAGCGCCAAAAACATCATTATATAAACAAGGTAAAACATAGCTTCCATAATCACTTAAATCTATCCATTTCTGCAAAAACATCTTTAAGCAAAAATGTCACACCCTGGCTTTGCGGAAGCGTGGGTTTACTTGGTGTGACTTCTTAATACCATAGCTTAATCACAACAAAGCTATATGAAAGTAAAACCATGATGATCATCCATTACTCCAAGTTTTAAAAGTAAAATACGACAACATTGTTTTAGAGTTGACACATGCAACGAGTTTACAACACAACATAATAAAAACCTTGTTCACTAACACAACCAAAAGACATGAATAAAACACAGTTTAAGTCTTGCGACCCGTCCAGGCAAAGGTCACAATTCTTAAACTTGGATGACATCATTACTCCTACGCAGCGTGACGACAGTGCATACCTTGCCAGATCCCCTAATTTCCTAAAATACATGTAAGTTGAAAAATCAACATAAAGTTGAGCGAGTTCATGTAAAAGTGAGTAAGTAAAACCTTTATAATACATTTGTATGTATGAAAAATCCCTGGTATGTAGCAATTAAGGAAAAAGAGATCACCATTGAGTTGCAAAGCCAATGATATGTGTGAAGTGTCGTAGGAAGACTCAAACCTAGCAGATTTATGCGTCGGGCTCAAAGTCACCCCGAGGTCCGTTCTGTTGGGCCTGGAGTTGGGTTCGCTACACCCATATAGATCTACCGCTAATGACCCTCGGTCCTACAATGAGGATTAATGGCCTCTAGTTCCAGCCTACCCAATCACATGATCTAAGTAGTAAACCTCCTTAAGCTAACCATACCATGTATAAAAGTATTCGTAATCATAGAAACATGTATTTCACCCCCGAAGTATAAAACTGAAAACAGTTAAGAGAAAAGGGGGACATGAACTCACAGAAGTGCGTCTCGAAATAGTCAATCCCAAAATAACCTGCTGCGTGACGACCTACATGTACTAACTTCTATTAGACAGACGGCCGTGCCTTGGCTTAAGGTTTAACGTCTTTGGGAAATAGTTAGGTAACTATTTCGTATTTACACTTCTTAATTATTTACAATTATATTCCTACCCAAGGATGGGGGTCTTAATACATGTGCGTTTTTATAATTCCAAAAATATATTTTTAAGTCTCACTTAAAATATATTTTAATTTACTTGTCAAAAATATTCTATCTTCAAAATATACATATTTTTCCCAAAAACATTATATTTTATTCCATACTATATCCAAAATAATACTTTTATTAAAATACGCATTTTTCCGAAAATACATAAGTTACCTTTTAAAGTTCGTGTGGTAATAACAATACCGGTGTAACTTAAATATTTATTTGTGAGGGCGTTGGTATTATTTTGGAGTCGATACTTCTCAGTGTATTCAAGTTATATTATTTTTACTCTAAAAATAACATATCTAGTTCCAAAATAATTATAAAATCACACAGCGTTTTACTATGAAATATATATTCTAAATATATATTTAACAAGTTTTATTTACGAAAATTCCACCTCCGACACTTGGTTATTTTGTAATAAAGATCTTGGCGAAGTTTATTTGGAAAAACAAGTTAAAATAATATTTATAAACACTTGTCACAAAATATTTCTAAGTGTTATATTTCTGGAAAAATTTCGCCAGAGTTTCCTCTGTAACTGGAGGTGGCCACGCTTACTAGCGTATCATTTTCTTTTAAAAATTCAATCAACAATCTATCAATCATCAACATACATCATTTAAACATCAAACTAGTCAAAAGTAAGTATAAATCGCAAACTCATGAACTTGTAAGTTGTGTAAAAATATGTAGCAACCTTTTAACATTTTTAGTGGATCTCGTCATCTTTAAGAATAAAATTAGTTCCTTGGAAACTTTATTTTTAAAGAATGTGTAATTTTACAACTTCTAGTCAAAATTACGAAAATGTTTCTTTGTTAAACCTTCTTGTTACACAAGTGTTTACACACTTGTTTAGTTACTAAAATACCTTTAGTTTATGAAAGATCCGGCTTTTAAACAAGACTTGTATATTTTACTTGGTTCTTCTGAAAAACCACTTGTAGATCTTTAGATCTACTAGTTTAGAACTCTATTTTACAAGAAAAATCACTTTTACACAAGGTCATGTTTTGTTAGTGGAAGAGTTCATCATCTTGTAACTTTCACACTTAACAAACTACTAGTTCATGTTCCATGAACATGATCTAGCATGGTTAGATGATGATCTATCCCACTACTAGCATCAAACAACATAAAATAATCACAACTAAACAAGTTTCGTAAGATTTACACCACTAGTTATTCTTTAACCAACTTATTTATCATTCTTTCAAGACTTTATGTTTTGATCTTATGTGATCTTGGATTTTATCCGTTAAATCTCTTATTAACCACTTTAAACAAGAACAAGAGGGTGTCTAGAAGCACTTACTACTAGCTCGTGGCTAGGGAAGAATCAAAGCGTAAACAAGGTGGATAAAAGCAACGTAGAGAGGTTCTTGAGATTCCGAAAGCACCGAGCCTCCTTGTGTGATCCCTTGCACCTTGGTATGTATGTGGATTGAGTGAACAAGACTTGAATGATGGTGAGATGGTGGGTGATGGTTTCGGCCGAACTAAAGGCAAGAGGGAGAGAGAGCAAATTTTTGGTGAAGTGTGGAAATGAATGAAAGTTTTATCCTCTAAGCATTCTTATAGACCATTCAACACTATTAACCACTATATAATGTGCTATCTTGATACTAGACAACATGAAATAAAATAATCAAAAATTGGTGGGGTGTGTCCCACATGGGGAACCGATCGGATGAGGGGGGGGGGGGTTATAGTTAGATTTCAATTGGATGGTTAAGGATTAGTTATGCTTAGTTAGGACTTTAAGTAGGTTGTTAGTGTGTGGTGTAATATAACGGGTGTTAGGGTGTTTGGGGACCCTAACTAGCTTAGAAAAGTGTAAACAATGTCATTGACAATATTTTTATGTTCCGGGTAAAGTCCGGTTGTTCGGTTGAATATTAATCCGTTAAAGTGCTAAATAAGCATTTAAAGTGTCTTTAATATTATTTTTAGCGACACAATAAATTCCCGACACTTTAGAAAGTGTCTAACATTATTTTACCAAGTTTTTGCACTTTACTAGTTAAACTAAATGCTGAATTTTTGTAATAAGTGCAGAATTTTGTAATTAAAGCATGTTTTAGGCACATCCGGTCACTATAACTATCACCTAGTGACGCAGTTTTATAATCCTCACCTCCCTACACTCCCTACTAGTGTAGTAATCTATTCCCGGCTCATACTGGCCTCAGAGACAGTGTCTGTCTAGTGCTGGCTATGTCAGCATGTTTACTGGGTTATCCGTATAGTGTGCTCACTGTGCTTTTGTGCATCAAGTTTGTCACTATAGTTTTGTGTGTAATAAATGGAGTGACAGTATAAAATGTGATGCATGAGTATGTATTTATCATAAATCAAGAAGCAGTTTAACCACAGTTGTAAGCAAGCACAGTAATTAAGCATTAATTAAATATTAATTAATTTGTACAGATACCTGGTTTGGTGAGGGTTGTCACATTCTCCACCCGTTAAATAAATTTCGTCCAGAAATTTTAGGCTCTGTTTCTAGTTTCAGGGGTCTTAGGAAATAAATGGGGGTATTTTTCTTTCATATGATCCTCACGTTCCCACGTGAATTCAGGTCCATGCCTCGCATTCCATCGAACTTTGACGAGTTTGACACTACTCCTGCGTGTTTTGTTAATTTTCCAATCCGTAACCTCGACGGGTTCTTCAGTGAAGTGGAGCGTGTCGTCGATATGAACTTCGTCCGCAGGAATGATCATTGTTTCTTGTGTTGGACTCTTTCTTAGATTTGATACATGGAACGTATCGTGAACACCATTGAGTTCAGCAGGTAGGTCCAATTTGTAGGCTACAAGCCCAATCCTTTGTAGGATTCTGAAAGGGCCGATATAACGCGGATT